>ML405155.1:1886-74803 GCA_005239525.1 Nicotiana knightiana | reverse complement strand
ACCACGGAACTCGGGAATGCCTAACACCTTCTCCCGGGTTAACAGAATTCCTTACGCGGATTTCTGGTCGCAGACAAACTAAAACAGAGTCTAAATTTCCTCGGTTTGGGATTTTAAAAATAACACGGTGTCCCGGAGCATCGTCAAAATCCGGGTGGCGACTCTGAAAACCAAACTAAATCCCAAATTTGAATAATGTCACTTTAATTGGAAAAACTCCCTCTCTACCCTTCATCAATCGGCGGGTGGCGGAAAAAGGAGGTGTGACAATGCTAAAGGGAAATGGAGAGAAGTATTGCCTGAGGTGCTATGGGCATATCGAACAACATCAAAATTCAGCACGGGGGAAATCCCATTTTCTTTGGTGTATGGGTCTGAAGCGTTGATTTCGGTCGAGGCCGGGGAACCTAGAGTTAGGTTTCAGCATACAACCGAGGATTCAAACCACGAGGCTATGAACACTTGTCTCGAACTATTAGATGAAAAGCGTGAAGCCGTACTAGTTTGAATGGCCGTGCAAAAGAAAAGGATCAAGTATTACAACAGAAGGGCGAACCTTCACCATTTCAGAGTCGGGGAGTTAGTTCTAAGGAAAGTCACCCTCAATACTCGAGACCCAAACGAAGGGAAACTAGGCCCCAATTGGGAAGGACCATACCAAGTCCTCAGAGTCGTAGGTAAAGGATCCTACAAACTTAGCATAATGGAAGGAGAGAAACTACCAATCAATTGGAACATATCACTGCTCAAACGATATTATTGCTAAGATGTTCGACTAGAGATATCGAAGCATCCTTCAACTCGAAGACCTTGGGTATTAAAGCATGTGTTGCACTCTTTTTACCTTAGATCGGGTTTTATCCCAAATGGGTTTTTCCGGAAAGATTTTTAACGAGGCAACATTTATATGCTACCTAAGGGGAATTCAACAAAGTATTCAAGGCTTCTTTTCAATCAACCCTGAATACTGGGGGGCATCACCCTCGGAGGTAGTATTTTTGAAGAAAACAATTCACGCCAACAAAGGCCTCGATAGGAGAATTTTGTAATGGGCCAAACAGTCAAACGGACCGTGTCCATATAGAATAATCGAGCTACCAAGGGCAAAACATGTACGCATGTATCAATTATTCAAAGAAGCATGTTTGCTATATCAAACCACTCTGTGTTTCATAGAAATCTACTATTATACGAGTTTCACACTTATAATTCTACGAGAAACGGCTCAAGGGCCATAACGCAAATGTACCCCGATTACTCGAGGACTGCCATCAACATTCAACACATCGAGTCATCAAAAACTTGAACTCAGAAGACCTCAAAGAGGCAAACTCGAGCTCATAAGACGTCAAAGAGGCATATTCAAACTCATAAGACCTCAAAGAGGCATCCCCTCGATACAAAGGCCAAGGCCACCATACTCGAGGACTAAAGGCTATGGCCATATGAAAGATTATGGTCATATGACAAGGCTACGGCCAAAATAATGGGGCTCGGAGACGTCCGACTTTCGCCATAAAAGCCGGTTAAATTAGGCTACTCTCGGCAAAATCAAATGATAAAGGGGTTCGATAAAACCAGCCCTCGAATAATTCAGAGGCTTCGATAATATCAGCCTTCGAAAAACCTCGATAGGTATTCAATTATCTTTACACAACGAATTACAAACGAGGTTCCAATCGATCGAACCTTCGGAAAAGCCAACGGGTACGAATACAAAAAACACATGCTACGGCATACCAAATTTTTCACTAAGTCTTTTCGCTGGAAAGAGGGGAAAACTATAGCTACTTTAAAGGCCGAATTGGCCCTACCTAAAGAGCCTAAGGGCTAACCTAAAAGAGCCTAAGGGCCAACCTAAAAGGGGCCTAAGGGCCAATCTAGAAGAGCATAAGGGCCAATATTTAAGAGTATAAAGGGCAAAGCACATGGAGCTCGAGGCCTTAATCTCACTTAAGCTCGTACTCAAAAGTCCCATCACCTCGAGCTAGCATCAAACTGACTTAATTCTTAGCCCGAGGATAAAACCCTAAGAGGTATTCTATCAGTAAACCCAAAAGCTTACCTTACTTCAGGTTTGAGCCTGTGCTCATTCAATTATCAAAAGTATAGCATCAAAATCAAGCAAACTTTGAAGGAAATTGATGGCTAAGAAAAGAAAGGAAACTCCTTTCTTTTCATATATACAAAAGCTATTACAAAGGAGTTCTACAAAACAAAAAGAAGATTACAAAAAGATAGAATTTTTTTTTATGCCAGGGGGTATTCTCCCCCCCCCCCCCCCCCCGGGCCAATGACTTTCCCCAGACCTGTTATTTCCTTGGGACCGGCCTCTTCTCCGGGAGTAGCCTATTTTTCAATCTCCTCCTCTTCATCTTCGGAACCACCCTGGCCATCTTCGACGTCATCATCATCGTCGGAGGAGAGGACAAATTTGGCATCAACATCATTTACCTTAGCTTGCATTATCTCTTCAGAGAGATCGAAGCCCTTGGCATGGACCTCTTCGAGAGTCTCCCTCTGAGATCGACACCTGGCGTAGTCATTGCTCCATTTCTATCGGTCGGCAGCCCCCCTCAACGTTATCTAAGCATTGACAACATCCTTCAAATAGATGGTGACTGTCCTATCAGCTTTGGTTTGTATCTCTTTGGCTTCGGTCCGGACTTTCACAACGTCGACTTCGGCCTTTGCGAGACCAGCCTCGAACTTAACTATTTTACCGGCATGGAACGAACTGCCCTCTTGGGCATTCCGAAGTTGGATCTCGAGGGTAGATACTTTCTCCAGTGCATCTTCTTTTGCCGAAGCCAGGGTGTCTATCTTTTCTTTCCATTTATTACACTCGAAGTTGATTTGATCGACCTCACCATGAAGGCGCTTCAGTATTTCCACCTTTTGCTGCAGCTGAAACATTGAAGTGTTAGCCTCCGAAGATGGGAGAGGAATCCCGTATTCTTTCAGAACAGAGATTACTTGCTTCTCCAGCTTATCCTCGTATTCACAAGCTTTGGTCAACTCCGATCGAATGTGCTTCAGCTCTTCCTCATTTTCGTCATTGAGAAGCCTAAGGGTATTTTCTTTGTTCAGATATTTATGCAGCTCAGCTTCACAATGAGTCAGTTCGGCCTCAAATTTATTAAAGGCCTACAGAAAAGAAAGAAATGATAAATTAAGCAAAAGAAGAAATTATGGCATTAAAGATATTGCAACACTGTTAAGGCTTACACTCGAGAAAAGGCGGTGGACTCTTCGAAGGTTGAGACTGCATCCGCTAGATCGGCTTCATCGACCCCAGCAAAACAACTCTAGAAGGGGTCGTCTTCACTCGGGACTCCGCCTAACCCGGGCGTCTTTAGATTCTGAGCATCCCTGATAGCATTCTCGGAATAGGCCGGAAGCAACGGGGAGTGACCTGCTGTCATGGCCTCGGGGAGATCACTCGAGGCGCTCTGTTTGGGCAGACGAGCTTCAAAGCTTGCTCCTTTTGGGGTACTACCAGAAGTTTGGAAAGTGGTCACCATATCAGGTGACGGAAGGCCTTCGCCCTTCTTTTCTTTAGAAGTCCCCTCTTCGTGGCCAGGGGCTTCGGACTCAACGGGCTTAACAACCTTGGTAGATTTTTTGGTTCGAGCCACCAAAGTCGAACCCTCCACCTCGTCTCCTTCATCATCCATGAGCTGGGGGACTGAGTCAATAGCCACATTAATGATGACACTTTTCTTACGCTTCTGAGCTGACTCAGTTTTGTTTTGGGCGTCCTCGCTCTTCGAGGGCCTATTTATTTTGTTATCATTTTTCGGCTTTGAAGCCAAAGGATCAACGTCCTCCCTGAGAGGGGGCTGACTCACCTTGAAGAACTCACCAATGCCTGCCACAGAAAAGTTAAGTTATAAAAAAGGCGGGGATTCTTAATAATAAAGGAAATATTGAAACACGAACCATGGTGTTTTGCTTCCCACTTGCCCTTTGACAAGTCCTGCGACTTTTGTTTGTCATATGACGAAGTAGCGGTTAGTTTATGAACCCAGTCCTCGAGGTCGAGGACAACATTAGGCATCCACGAGACCACTGCGGAAAAAGGAAAGAGTATTACGCGAAGTTTGGAAAAAATTATGGAAAAAACTAAGGAAAATAATTCCACTCATGTTCGAGGTTCCATTCTTTAGGGAACGACATGTGCTCCTCGGGAATGACATCGATGGTCCTCACTCGGATGAACCGACTTATCCATCCTCGATCCCTGTCTTTGTCATTACTGGTAAAGAAGGACTTAGTTGTTTGGCGTTGATGTTTGATCAAACCTCGAAAAACTGAGGTCGATATAAGCGGATGCGATGGCTGAGGGTGAACTCGAGCTCGACTTTTTCAATGAAGAACCTCATCATCATTACTATCCGCTAAAAGGACGGATGAATCTGGCCCAAGGTAACTTGATATCTTCGGCAGAATTCAAGCACGAGCGGATCGAGAGGACCCAACGTAAAGGGATAAGTGTACACACTTAGGAACCCCTCTACGTAGGTTGTGATGTCCTTTTCTCGAGAAGGTATCTGCAACACGACCTTCTCTTCCCAACCACACTCTCTTCTCACAACATCGAGGTGTTTTTTCGTAATCGAGCTTATGTATCTCGAGGCATATTCACAATGGCCAGGGACGTCGGGAGGATTCTCGACAGTAAAGCCCTTTTTTAAAGAAAAACTACTCAGTACAATCTCATGGAGCGTCAGCGATCTGCCACCGGCCGGACGAGAAGTAGAAGAGGAGGTTCCTTTTTTCTAAGGAACCGACTTGGAAAGTTTTGCCATTGATTTTGAAAAAAAGAAAGAAGAAGTTGGTATATAATGGAGGTTTTGAAGTTGATAAGGTGGAAGAGCTGGCGGTGAAAGGGAAGTTAGAGAAGAAAATAGGCATTGAAATAAGAGAGAAAGTTCTTAATGAGAAGTGTAAACGAGTATTTATAGAGAAAATCAGCGACTGTTCATTGAAATTGATGGCCGACCGGCTCTGACAAACATTTAATGATTTGGGGAAGAGAACCGATGGGACGCTTCGGTCGTTTCGATGCTTGCATCACGAGAATGATGTCACATTGGGGATTTTGGAGATTCAAGAATTCAAATCATTTCTTGTCATTTCATTCTAAGAAAGGCGGGGACTATCTGTATACGGTCGAAATCTGGAAGCCCAATTTCGTAGGTTCGAGATGTTTCCTCGAGGACAGAAGTTCATGGAAGGTCGAGCCCGGGCTCGAAGGTGCAGTAAAAGGCTCGAGGGCCTGAATAGAATCGAAGACTGATACGATCGATGCCAAATAATGCCGTTGTGAGTTTGTTGCGAAAAGGAAAAGATTCTCGTCACGTCCCCAAATATCATGGCGTAAATCCCGGGATATATTTGTACGAATTAGTACAAATCCGTACTAGGTTGTTATACAGCTGTGCTAATAAAATTCCTTACTGTAAATAAAAATGTACCATATTTAGGTTTTTTCCTCCTATATAAAAGGGACCCCAATCATTTGTAAGGGGTATCTGATCATTAAAAAAGAATATAATATCTCACTTTCTTGTTCACTACTCTTCAGAATCATTCTTTAGCTTTAATATATTTACTTTATTGTTCTTGCTTTATTGCTCCTAACTCATCTCGAGGTCATCAAGCTCGAGGTCTCTGCTGCTCTAACAACACCGGTTTGGTTCATCAGTTCGTCTCATTTATAATCTACATTACTTATTTATTAATTAGTATTGGACTAGATCACATATCTTTAAAACCACAAATCCAATTTAATTGTTACTCATATTTTTGAGGTAAACATATACCCATATAATAAGTAGAAATATCACGGGTTAGCCAGTTTTCGGACTGGACATTCAAAAATAGCCAGCGTTTGCAATGTCATTAAAAAATAGCCACTATTTTACTGCAACACAGAAAGTTCCAGCATAATATACTGGAGATCGGTGTACCTGTGTATGAACTTCCAGCATATTATGCTGGAACTCCAACATGCGGATAGTTCCAGCATAATATACTGGAGATTGGACCACATGTGTATGAACTTCCAACATATTATGCTGGACTGGTATATTATAAGGAACTCCAGTATATTATGCTGGGGTTCCAGTATAGTTATGTTGGAACTCCAGTATAATATTGTGAGCATGTGATTTTTCACCTACCATATACTCCTACAAATTCAATAAATAAATTAGTTTTATAAAATTTTGTTGAGTTTCAGTGTGTATTTGTGAATTATTTGCATTGCATGATCATAACTTATCTTTAAATTTATAAAATGATAATAACAAAAATATTTTAAAATCGCACAATCTAATCATGTAACGACCCGACCGGTCGTTTCGTGAGATTTACCCCATTTCCCCTATTTCTGTATTTTTTATATATCACTGTCTTGTTTTTGATGTGTTGGATCAGTTGGTTTGGGTCTGGAATGGTTATGGTGAGAGTTAAGGCATTTAGCCTTTTAAAGTAGCCTAATAGTTGAGAAAGTCAACTGAGAGTTGTCTTATTGGTAAACGACCTCGGAATGCGGATTTTATGGCTCAAATAGCTTCGTTAGGTGATTTGGGACTTAGGAGTGTGTTCAAAATATTTTTGTGATGTCCGGTGTAGAATTAGGTTTGAATTGGCGAAAGTTGGTTTTTGGCGATTTCCGATTGGCAGTGGAAAATAGGCTATCGAGGTCGGAATGGAATTCTGGAAGTTGGAACAGTTTCGTAATGTCATTTTGGATATGTCTGCAAAATTTCAGGTTAATCGGAGGTGTTTTGGTTGGTTTCGGCATAGTTGGCGAAATTTAAAAGTTTCAAAATTCTTAGGCTTGAATTTGATGTAAATTTGGTGTTTTCGTGTTGTTTTTGGTGTTTCGAAGGCTCGACTAAGTTGGAATAATGCTATGGGGCGTGTTGGTATGTTTGGTTGGGGCCCCGAGGGGCTCGAGATTGATTTCGGATGGTTGACGGGAAGTTGGAGTGATTTTTGGAAATGTGTTGTGCTGGTGTTTTCGCACCTACGGAAGGGGGAGTCGCAGGTGCGGTTACGCAGGAGCGGAGAGAAAGGTCGCAGGTGAGAGTTTTGTCTGTGTAGAAGAGGTCCGCAGGTGCGAGGAGTTTGTCGCAGGTGCGGAAAGATTGTCGCAGGCGCGAGAATTGGCCGTTAAGTTAGTTTTCGCAGGTGCGCACCCTGGGACTGCAGGTGTGGCCAATTGTCCGCAGGTGCGGAAATGACTGTGCAGAACAGTATAAAACGGACCCCTCCGCGAAATTTATTAGTTTTCATCAATTTGCATGCGGGAGGAGTCCATTGAAGGTGGTTTTGAGAGAGAATTTCAAGGTTCTTCAGCAAAGGTAAGTTCTTTGGTTGTTAATCCCGTTCCTATGCTATTTTGTTAAGATTAGGCTTAAAAAATTTAAGGATTTGGGTAGGGAAAAGTTGGAAAAGTGGGAGGAAAGAATTGGGATTTCGTTTGAGGTTTTGGAATGGAAATTGTGGTCCGATTTTAGTGTTCTTGGTATGTATAGAATCGTGGGAAGACGAGGTTTCTAATGATGTAAAAATTATTGAATTCCGAGATGTGGGTCTGGGGCTCGGGTTTGGCCGAATTTCGAGATTTTTGACTAAATTGATAATTTTCAATTGGGTTGTGTTCCTTGAGTATATATTGATAATGTTAACTGGTTTTTGGCTAGATTCGGAGCAAACGGGAGCCAATTTGAGGGGCAAAGGCATAGCGGACTAGTGTCGCGGCCCGGTAGAGGTAAGTAATGGTCTTAAATTTTGTCCTGAGGGTATGGAACCCCGGACTGCACTATTTTCTCACTGAATTTGGAATGGCGCACATGTCGGATGACGAATATGTGGCGCGTACTGATTTTTGGATTGGACTAGGTCCTCTCCGCGGTAACTAATGAGTTGCATATTTACTCAAAATCTTTTGTTAAATTATTTTCTAAATATTTGTGAAATATTTGGGATGTAAGCCGTGTTTGGGGCCTCGTGCCGATCTGTTTAGACCCTTTGAGGGCGTTTTACTGTTGTTTTGCTCACTACCTGCTGATGATTTTACTCAGCATCATTGTGCATACTGTTGTATTTGAAACTAAGCCTGATTTACACTACATGAGCATTAAAATGATGTTTTCGGGTCGAGTACCCCGTTCTATTACTTCGCCCGAGGGGCTTTTCGAGTGGTTCCACCGAGTGTGGCCGAGGGCCAAGAGTGATGGTGAGGTGCTGAGTGATATTAGCGCTTGGGCTGAAGGAGCCCCTCCGGAGTCTGTACACACCCCCAGTGAGCGCACCGAGTGCGAGTGATTGAGTGATTGGGAGGCATGAGTGGCTGTGAGGTGCTGAGTGATTGTGAGGTGCTGAGGGATTGTAAGGCATGCCCGAGGGGCTGATTATGAAACATGTTTTTGCCCGAGGGGCTACTTATGATTTTACTACATTCATTTTGCATACCAAATCTTTGTTTTAAAGTTGTTAAAAATGTGCATTGTTTTAAGGACTTTTATGAAGTTGATTTCTAAGGCATGATGATTTCGTATATCTATGTATACTATTGGAAAGTAAGGATGTGTATATTGTGACTTGATGGCATTTATTTTTATGTGATTCCTTGCTACTTAGACTTGATTTATCTCCATTACTACTGAGATGGCGTACTCACATTATTCCCTGCACCTCTGTGTGCAAATTCAGGAGCAGATATCGAGCATTAGCTTTCATATATATATATATATTGGTAAATATTGAATTTATATATATTTATCATTGGTTCGGGCTAGTTCATGCGTCTGTGAGCCCATATGAGCGAGACTGGAGACTAATGACTGAGTGAGGCTGAGAGCCTGTTATTGAGACAATTATGAGATTGGACTGTACACCACAGCAACACTCTGATACAGTACTGAGTGGACTTATGTGTGAGAGCAGTGAGCACTATGTGCATTTCCACAATGTGGATACATTGGCATGTAGAGTACTGAGATATACTTGGAATACTTATCATATCGGTCATATTTTGTTTTCATTATCTGTTGAAATTATGAGCATGCCTAAATTCTATGTACTGTTTTCATTACAATTATTGAGGTTTAGTCCGTCACTACCTCTCAACATGTAGTTTGGGTTTGTTACTTCTGAGTTGGTGTACTCACATTACCCCCTGTACCTTGTGTGCAGATCCAGGTACAACGGAACCCGATAGTGGTTGCTGAGCTGCAGTCAGAGTTCCTTGGGAGGCATCGAGGTAGCAGTTGGTGATCGCAGCCTCGATTATCTCCTTCTCTATCCACCTGTCATATTTACTTATTTCAGAAAATCTGTGTCGGCTCTGTATTTTGATATTATGATGTAGTAGCTCGTGACTCGGTTACACTAGATCTGGGTTCGGGTTTTCTCTTACTTATGGTTTTTTCAATGATGATTAAACTCTTAAATGCTTTATAAATATGAGACGTTTGCTGCAAATATAATGGATTTTCTAAAAATACCTGCTAACAAATGAAATGTCTGGCTTGCCTGATTTCACAATAGGCGCCATCATGACTGGGTATTTGGGTCGTGACAAGGTGGTAAGACTTAAAGAGAAAATTATGATTATAGGGAGGTTTTAGATTTGGAGATCTCAGGTTTTTTCTTGCAATTGGATTTTGACAGGTATGGTGTAGCCGAGCTAGGAACAATAGAGGCTAGCTCATGGACGTTTGTGCTGCTAGGTATATTCAAGACAAGAAGTACTGCCAAGCCACTACAGCTGCTGGCTCAGGTTAGTGATGTGAATTTTACTTTAATTTTTGCTTATTGTTGGTTTGCTTGGTTGGCCATGGCTATTGCTATCTTTACTAAAACCATTAAGAAAGTATCTATCATGACCCAAACTAACCAGTCGTGATGGCGCCTATCGTGGTACTAGGCAAGCCGACTAATTACCCAAAGAAAACGATATTTTCTAATTTCAAAGCGATTTAATATAAGAACCCTCATAAAGAGGATTCAAATCAAAACAAAAGTGCGGAAGAGAAAAAAAAAGCCCGACTTCGGGGTTTCACTAGTCATGAGCAACTACTACAATGTCTATAAACATCAAGACTAACATAGTCTGGGATTAATCAAGTACAACTAAGGGAGGATAAAGGATGAGGAAAGCAGGGCTGCGATTTCCATGTAGCTACCTTGCTAACTCCGAGAATCTGCGTCAGAAATAATCAACAGCCTCAACTGTGTCCAGAAAACGCCTGGATCTGCACACAAGGTGCAAGGAGTAATGTGAGTACGCCAACTCAGTAAGTAACAATACTAAATAAAGACTGAGTAGTAGTGACGAGCAGTAAAGCATATAAAGTCCACATCGGAAATCTCAATAAAACACAGCATGCTTTAAAAATCAGTGTTTGAATGAAATCATCTCGTTTAAACCTAGTTTCAGTACAAAATCATTTGAAGATATTTTTCAACAGTTTCAAACAGAGGCTCAATGCAAAGGTGAGCAAAATGATGAAATTTAAACAGCCCCTCGGGCAAAACATCACTCATATACAGCCCCTCTGGCAAGCCTCACAGTCACTCGTAAACAACCCCTCGGGCACACCTTACAATCACTCGTAACAGCCCCTCGATCCTACCTAACCATCACTCATGCCTCCCAGTCACTCAGAACTCGGCACTCAGCACTCGTACTCAGTAGGTACCTACGCTCACTAGGGGTGTGTACACACTCTGGAGGGGCTCCTTCAGCCCAAGTGCTATATCAAGACAAATCATGGCGTAAATCACTCGAGCCCTTGACGAATATCGAACATGCTGCGGCGTGCAACCTGGTCCCATAAATATCCTCACAAAATCAGGCCCTCGGCCTCACTCAGTCATAAACTTCTCAAGCCACTCGGGCATTTAAGTAAAAACATGGAACTCAGCCAAAAACAACATTTATGTGCATCAAAACAGAGTAATAAAACTGAATTATGTAGTAAACATGTTTAATCATGACTGACTATATATTTCCAATAGAAAATAATGAGAGGATAGTAAGAAAAGGCCCCTGAGGGTCCAAAAAGTACTGGCATAAGGCCCAAATATGGCATTTAGCACAATTTACAGAAACTCTTTCTAACATACATCCATATTATATAATTTCAACAAAATATGCAACTCTACAGTTGCTACGGGACGGACCAAGTCACAACCCCAATGGTGCACGCCCGCACTCCCGTCACCTAGAATGTGCGTCACCTCAAAATAGTAAAATGATATAAAAATCCGGGGTTTCATACCCTCATGACTAGATTTATAATCATTACATACCTCAATTAAGCCAAACACTACTCCGAAATGCCCTTGCCGCTCGACTATGTCACAAATCGCCCCAAATCTATCCAAAATCAGTATTATATCATTAATATATGCTCAAGGAACAAGGACCACATGAAAATTATAAAATTATACCACAAGTACCGAAATTGGCCAAACCCGACCCTCCGACCCACATCTCAGAATCCAACAAATTTTACAAAACTAGAAACCTCCTTCACTCAGAAGCCCATTCAAACCAAATTTACCAAAATCCAACATCGTTTGACCCTTCAATTCCTCAAATTAAAATCTCCAATTTCAAGCCCTAATTTCCCCAATTTCACCCCTAATATCTACAATTTTAATGCTTAATCAACTGAAATTCATCATAGATACGAGTATTAAGTTCATATACCTTACATCAACGAGTTCCCCCTTGATTCCCTCTTCAAAACCCTCTGAAAGCTCCAAAAATCGAGTTGAACTTGTGAAAAATGATCAAAAATTCGCGAAGGGTTCAATTTATACTCTCTTCTCAGAAAAACCGCACATGCGGTTAAACACTCGCTTCTGCGATGCCACACCTGCGGAAAAACAATCGAACGTGCGGTTCCCACTTATTCCTTCAGAATCTTCTTCTTCGGTCATATCATCGCACTTGTGGTCCCGCAGGTTTGATCCAGTTCCCGCTCCTGCGCTTCCAGCCCCACATCACTCCTGCTCGTACTTGCGAGCCGTTCTCTGCTTCTGCGTGCCTCGCACTTGCGGTTCCTACTCCGCAGGTGCGGTTAAGACTGAACCAACAGCTTCAGGTGCTCTTATCAAGTTCTAAACTATCCACTAACCATCCAAAATCATCCCGAGGCCCTATGAACCTCGACCAACAACACCAATAAGTTACATCTCAATAAATGAACTTAGTCGAACCTTCAGAACACCCAAAACAACACCAAAACACCGAATTAACCTCGAATTCAAGCTTAAGGATTTCTAAACATCCAAAATTCGCCATCGATGCCGAAACCAACCAAGCCACGTCCGAATGACCTGAAATTTTGCCCACACGTCACAAACAACACTACAAACCTATTCCAACTCCCGGAATTCCATTCCGATTCCGATATCAAATTTTCCACTGCCGATCGGAAATCACCAAATTTCCAATTTCGACAATTCAAGCCTAATTCTACCACAGACCTCCAAATTACCTTCCGATCACGCTCCTATGCCCAAAATCACCTAATGGCTCTATATGAACCATAAAAACCTTAATCCGAGATCGTTTACTCATAAGTCAACTTTCGGTTGACTTTTCCAACTAAATATCCAAATTAAGAGACTAATTATCTCATTCCACTCCAAAATCACTCCGAACCAGAGCCAACCAACCTGACGCAACATAATAAAGTTTAACAACATATAACGAAACAAAAATGGGGGAAACGAGGCTATAACACTTGGAATGACCGGCCAGGTCGTTACATCCTCCCCCACTTAAACACATGTTTGTCCTCGAATGTGCCAAGAGTTGTTCCAAAAGCCATCAAATCACCGAATAACCTTACCACGCACATACTCGAGAGTGATCCCACGCCACCCTGTCCCGCATAGATCCCATAACACAACACATCTTAAATTTCTTCATCCAACCTAACCCATAAGCCTTAGAATATAATTTCCACATCCGAACTTTTCTAATCAGAATCACGCATCCACACACTGTATATGTCTGAACAAGCTGTATCCTACCATAACCATAACTCAAGATGAAATCACATGATATCCCACATAACTCAAACACCTATAGCGATAATTTCTAATCACAGCAGTTGCTCAAGCAACCCAATGCAGGTAATAATCGTAGTATTAAACAGAGACCCATTCTAACACCTACATTACTGCCAATGATGAAAGAAACACGCAGAAACCCATAACCATTCGTTGTGTCAACAAGTGATGGAACTCCCTCTCTTCGACAAGAAATATAGAAAAATTTCTAGTCCAATCAGCATCAATATCCTCCCAAATATACTGCAACCAGATCCGGTAGCACCCATTCTAGGTTCGACGACCTCATCTCATCCACCACAACCATTCTAGTGTCGTGACGTATCAATACAACTTAAAGCCACAACCCGCACAGTCCGTGCACTAATAAGAAACATTACAAATGTACTCAAACATGGAAAATTACATCAAACAAGGGAACCGTCCCGAAAGACCAATGCCTATCGCCCCAACGCAAGCCAGGAACTCCCCACACACCGCATAACCAAAACACATGAATCTAACACACAAGGGTCGTTACATTAATTTGCTATTTCTATCTTTTACCATTAAGAAAGTATCACATAATGCTTTATTAAGAATTAAAATTGTATATCATATGCTTGTCTCAAGCATGATATTCCATCAGATGAATTGCCTCAAATCAGAAAATATTATGCTTAAGTTCTTATTCCCTTTGCAGGCATCTCTTTGATTGGATATCTACATTCTACTAAAAGCAAGATGCTTTATTTCTTCTTTTTATCACGACAGAAGTGTGTTGGTTGATGTTGCATGAGAGTAAGTTCCTCTATGTTGTCTAATGGAATCATGTCACTCGTCTAGTCCATTTTAAAAAAATTGGATGTCACTTCTTACGCAGGTGTGATAAGAATGCCTTACTCTTGCATTCTCTTAGATAATTATGGACGTTTGTGCTGCTAGGTATATTAAAGAAAAGAAGTATAGGCAAGCCACTACAACTGGTGGCTCAGTTAAGTGATATGAATTTTACTTTAATATTTGCTTATTGTTGGTTTACTTGGCTGGCCATTGCTATTGCTATCTTTTCTAAAACCATTAAGAAAGTATCACATATTTCTTTATTAAGAATTAGAATAGTATATCATATATTTGTCTCAAGCATGATATTCCATCAGATGATTTGCTTCCTATCAGAAAAAATTATGCTTCAACTCTTATTCCTTTTGCAGGCATATATTTGATTGGTTATCCCCATTCTACTAAAAACAAGTTCCTTGGTTTCTTCTTTCATCACAACCGAAGTGTGTTGGTTGATGTTGCATGGGAGCAAGTTCCTCTGTGTTGTCTAATGGCATCCCGTGACTCGCCTTGTCTATTTTAAAAAAATATAAATTGGATGTCCTTTTTTACACAGGTGTGATAAGGTTGTCTTGCTATTGTATTCTCTTAGATAATTTGATTTAGCTTGCCACTTGAATTAAATTTTTTGGTAGAATGAATTAGAGAGAAAGGCTACCTCATGATACGTGAAGAAGAAGTAACATCCAATTCACTTTTTCTAGAGATGGATGAGTCATGTGGTACAATCAGCCAATACACTTCCTTTTCAACCAAAGCATATATAATTCATAGGCGGAATGAGTTTAGGGCTTCCAAAATAAAGCAAAGTACTTTGGAACTGTATGACTGTGGAGCTGGTAGGACTTAAAGTGAAAACTATGATTACTAGAGAGGTTTCAAATTTTAAGGTCTCAGGTTCCTCTTGCAATTGGATTTTGACAGGTATGTTTTAGCAAAGCCAGGAACCATAGAGACTAGCTCATAGACGTTTGTGCTGCTAGGTATATTCAAGACAAGAAGTACAGGCAAGCCGCTACAACTGTTGGCTCAGGTTAGTGATTTAAATTTTACTTCAATTTTTGCTTTTTGTTGGTTTGCTTGGTTGGCCATGGCTATTGCTATCTTTACTGAAATCATTAAGAAAGTATCACATATTGCTTTATTAAGAATTAAAATATTATATCATATGCTGGTCTCAAGCATGATATTGAATCAGATGATTTGCTTCATATCAGAAAAAATTATCCTTGAGCTCTTATTCCTTTTGCAGGCATCTCTTTGATTGGTTATCCACATTCTACTAAAAGCAATGTCCTCGGTTTCTTCATTCATCAAAACAATAGTGTGTTGGTTGGTGTTTCATGGGAGAAAGTTCCTCTGTGTTGTCTAATGTCATCATGTGACTCGCCTTTCCTATTAAAAAATTGATAATTGGATGTCACTTCTTACGAATGTGTGATGAGGTATTCTTGCTCTTGCATTCTCTAAGATAATTTGATTCAGCTTGCTACCTGAATTAAATTTTTTGGTAGAGAGAATTCGAGGGCAGGGCTACCTCATGATACGTGTAGAAGAAGTAATATCCTATTCACTTTTTCTATAGATGGATGAGTCATATGGTACCATCAGCCAATACACTTCCGTTCCATCCAAAGCATATATAATTCATAGGAGGAATGATTCCGGGTGTATTGTTACGAGTTTTGTCAACTCAAAAGACCAACTAGCAGATGTCCTCACAAAATCACTCAAAGGATCTAGAATTAGCGATATCTGTAGAAAGCTAGGAGCATATAACTTGTATACTCCAACTCGAAGGGGAGAGTCTAATATGGAAAGAATTGATACTATGTAAATATGAAAAGATACACAAATCCCTGTAATTAAGTTATTAGGAGATTTGTAGGCTTGTAATTGTAGTCTTTCCTTATTTGTATTCCTGTCAAAGGTTATTTAAACCCAACAGTTTGAGGGAATAATCAAGCCCTTTATTCACCATCTTTCTTCTCTTATTCTTTCTCAATGACAATGGAGGTGGTAGGACTTAAAGTCAATACTATGATTACTGGAGAGGTTTCAGATTTGGAGATCTTGGGTTTTTCTTGCAATTGGATTTTGACGGGTATATTGTAGCCGAGCCAGGAACAATAGAGACTAACTCATGGACGTTTGTGCTGGTAGGTATATTCAAGACAAGAAGTACATGCAAGTCGCTGCAGATGTTGGCTCAGGTTAGTGATATGAATTTTACTTAAATTTTTGCTTTTTGTTGGTTTGTTTGGTTGGCCATGGCTATTGCTATCTTTGCTAAAATCATTAAGAAAGTATCACATAATGCTTTATTAAGAATTAAAATCGTATATCATTTGCTTGTCTAAAGCATGATATTCCATCAGATGATTTACCTCAAATCAAAAAGAAATATGCTTAAGTTCTTATTCCTTTTGCAGACATCTCTTTGATTGGTTATCCACATTCTAATAAAACCAAGCTTCTCTATTTCTTCTTTCATCATGACTGAAGTGTGTTGGTTGATGTTGCATGAGAGTAAGTTTCTCTATGTTGTCTAATGGCATCATGTGACTCGTCTAATCCATTTTAAAAAAATTGTAAATTGATGTCACTTCGTACGCAGGTGTGATAAGGTTGCCTTGATCTTGAATTCTCTTAGATAATTATGGACCTTTGTGCTGCTAGGTATATTCAAGACAAGAAGTACACGCAAGCCGCTATAGATGTTGGCTCAGGTTAGTGATCTGAATTTTACTTTAATTTTTGTTTTTTGTTGGTTTGCTTGGTTGGCCAAGGCTATTACTATCTTTACTAAAACCATTAAGAAAGTATCACATATTTGCTTATTATGAAATAAAATAGTATATCATATGTTGGTCTGAAGCATGATATTCCATCATATGATTTTCTTCATATCATAAAAAATTATGTTTCGGGTCTTCTTCCTTTTGCAGGCATCTCATTGATTTGTTATCCATATTCTACTAAAATCAAGCTCCTCGGTTTCTTCGTTCATCACTACAGAAGTGTGTTGGTTGATGTTGCATGGGAGGACGTTCCTCTATGTTGTCTAATGGCATCATGTGACTCCTTGCCCATTTTAAAAAAATTGTAAATTGGATGTCACTTCTTACGCAGGTGTGATGAGGTTGCCATGCTCTTGCATTCTCTTAGATAATATGTTTCAGCTTGCTAGCTGAATTTAATTTTTTGGTAGAGAGAATTCGAGAGCAAGGTTACCTCATGATACATGCAGAAGAAGTAATATCTACTTCACTTTCTCAGAGATGGATTAGTCATGTGGTACAATCAGCCAATATACTTCCTTTCCATCCAAAGTATATATAATTCATTGGAGGAGTGAGTTTAGGGGTTTGAAAATCGTGCAAAGTACTCTAGAGTTGTATGACAATTGTGGTGGTAGGACTTAAAGTGAAAACTATGATTACTGGAGAGGTTTCAGATTTGGAGATCTCGGGTTTTTTTTGCAATTCAACTTTGACGTATATGTTGTAGTCGAGCCAGGAACAATAGAGGCTAGCTCATGGACGTTTGTGCTACTAGGTATATCCAAGACAAGAAGTACATACAAACCACTAGAGCTGCTAGCTCAGGTTAGTGATGTGAATTTTACTTTAATTTTTTCTTATTACTGGTTTGATTGGTTGGCCATGGCTATTTCTATCTTTGCTAAAATCATTAAAAAATTATCACATAATGCTTTATTAAGAATTAAAACCGTATATCATATGCTTGTCTCAAGCATGATATTCCATCAGATGATTTGCCTCAAATCAAAAAGAAATATGCTTAAGTTCTTATTCCTTTTGCAGGCATCTCTTTGATTGGTTATCCACATTCTAATAAAACAAAGCTCCTCTGTTTCTTCTTTCATCACGATAGAAGTGTATTGGTTGATGTTGCATGAGAGTAAGTTCCTCTATGTTGTCTAATGGCATTATGTGACTCGTTTAGTCCATTTAAAAAAAAAATTGTAAATTGGATATTTCGCCCATCTACCTCGGCTTCCTTGTCGTCTTGAGTTGGAAACAAGGATGGGGCAGTATGGAAAGAAAAAATGTGGAACCTAATAGAAATTACTACTAGTTGGACCAAAAAAAAGATTTTTTCAAGCGATTGTGTGATAACGTTTTCTATTGTCACTCCAAAAAATTCTCCCTAATGAACTGGACGTGGAAAACTAGTACTTTCCTATAGTTGATCAAGGCTGCTTGAACTTCTTACGCAGGTGTGATAAGGTTTCCTTGATTTTGCATTCTCTTAGATAATTATGGACATTTTTGCTGCCAGGTATATTTAAGACAAGAAGTATAGGCAAGCCACTATAGCTGGTGGCTCAGGTCAGTGATATGAATTTTACTTTAATTTTTGCTTGTTGTTCGTTTACTTGACTGGCCATTGCTATTTCTATCTTCACAAAAACCATTAAAAAAGTATCACATATTGTTTTGTTAAGAATTAAAATAGTATATCATATATTGGTCTCAAGCATGATATTCCATCCGATGATTTGCTTCATATCAAAATAAATTATGCTTCAGCTCTTATTCCTTTAGCAGGCATCTCTTTGATTTGTTATCCACATTCTACCAAAAACAAGTTCCTCGATTTCTTCTTTCATCACAACCGAAGTGTGTTGGTTGATGATGCATGGGAGGAAGTTCCTCTGTGTTTTCTAATGGCATCATGTGACTTGCCTTGTCCATTTAAAAAAATTATAAATTAGATGTCCTTTTTTACGCATGTGTGATAAGTTTTACTTGATCTTGTACTCTCTTAGATAATTTGATTTAGCTTGCCACATGAGTTAAATTTTTTGGTTGGGTAAATTCAATAGCAAGGCTACCTCATGATACGTGCAGAAGAAGTAACATCCAATTCACTTTTTTCTAGAGATGGATGAGTCATATGGTACCATCAGCTAATACATTTCTGTAACGACCCGGCCGGTCGTTCCGAGAGTTTAGCCTTGTTTCCCCCGTTTTAGCTTCATTTATGTGTGTTGGGTCGGTTGGTTCGGGTTCAGAGTGCTCATGGTGAGAATTCAGGCGTACAATCTCTCAAGGTAGCCTAATAGTTGAGAAAGTCAACTGATAGTTGACTTATTGGTGAACGACCTCGGAATGTGGATTTTATGGCTCGAATGGTTTCGTTAGGTGAATTGGGACTTAGGATTGTGTTCGTAATGGAGTTTTGATGTCCGGTGTAGAATTAGGCTTGAATTGGCGAAAGTTAGTTTTTGGCGATTTCTGGTCGTCAGTGGAAAATAGGCTATCAGGGTCGGAATGGAATTTTGGAAGTTGGAACAGGTCCGTAATGTAATTTTGAGTATGTGTGCAAAATTTCAGGTCAATCCGAGGTGTTTTTGTTGGTTTCGGCATCGTTGGCGAAATTTTGAAGTTTCAAAGTTCATAGGCTTGAATTTGATGTAATTTTTGTATTTTCGTGTTGTTTTTGGTGTTTCGAAGGCTCCACTAAGTTTGAATAATGCTATGGGGTGTGTTGGTATGTTTGGTAGGGGCCCCGACGGGCTTGGGATTGATTTCGGATGGTTGGCGGAGTTTTGAACTTGGAAAATTTGCAGCATATTGCTGCTGGTGTAAGTTTCTTGTGTTGGCCGCACCTGTGGAAGGGTAACCGCAAGTGCGATGTTGCAGGTGCAAAAGGTCATGCGCAAGTGTAAAGGGGGTCTAGGCAGGAGGAGTCCGTAGGTGCGAAGAGATGGCCGCACCTGCGAAGCCACAAGTGCGGAGAAGTGGTCGCAAACGCGAGAATTGGTCCGTTAGTGGATTGTGCAGGTGCGCACCTGAGACTGCAGGTGCGTAGCTGGGACTGCAGGTGCGATTAAGTATCCGCAGGTGCAGAATTGCTGGGCAGAACAGTATGAAAGAAGCCTCCGTGAAATTTTAGTTATTTCACCATTTTTGCATGCGGTTGGAGCTCAATTGAGGGAAATTTGAAGAGAGAGTTCGTGGGTCTTTAGTGGAGGTAATTTCCTGGGTTATTAAAGTTGTTTCTATGTTATTTTGTTCGGATTAAGCTTGTATTTAAAGGATTAAAGTAAGAAAAAGTTTGGAAAATGGGAGGAAAGAGTTGGGAATTTCTTTTGGCAATTTTAGTGGGCAATTGTGGTCCGATTTTGATGTTCTTGGTATGTACGATCTTGTGGGAGGATAAGGGTTCTTTTGATGTAAATTTTATCAGATTCTGAGATGTGGGCCCGGGGCTCAGGTTTGGCCGAATTTTGAGATTTTTGTATAAATTGATAGTTTTCGATTGGGTTGAGTTCCTTTGGTATATATTAAAGATGTTAAACTGGTTTTGGGTAGATTAGGATCAAGAGCAAATTTGAGGGGCAAGAGCGTAGCGGACTAGTATTGTGGCCGGGTAAAAGTAAGTTATGGTTATAAATCTTGTCCTAAGGGTATGAAACCCCGGACTGCGTATTTCTCACTGATTTTAGAATGGCGCACATGTCAGATGACGAGTATGTGGCGCGCACTGATTTTTGGATTGGACTAGGCCCTCTCCGCGACAACTATTGAGTTGCATATTTTACTCAAAACCTTATGTTAAATTATGTTTTAAAGATTGTTGAAATCTTTGGGCTATAAGCCGTGTTTGGGGCCTTGTGCCAACCTGTTTAGACCCCTTGGGGGCCTTTTACTGCTGTTTTCCTCACTATTTATTGATGATTTCACTCAGCCACATTGTGCTTACTGTTTTCGAAAACTCAGCCTGATTTACACTACTTTGAGATTTAAAATTATGTTTTAGGTAGAGTACCCTATTTTACTGATTCGCCCGAGGGGCTTTATTGTGAGGTTCTGCTGAGTGAGGCCGAGGGACTGATTGTGAGGATATGATACACCACGAGGTGTCTTGATATTAGCACTTGGGCTGAAGGAACCCCTCCGGAGTCTGCACACACCCCCAGTGAGTGCACCAAGTGCCGAGTGCCGAGTGATGATTGATTGGGAGGCATGAGTGACTGTAAGGTGCTGAGTGACTGTGATGTGCTGAGTGACTGATGACGAGTGATGGTGAGGTATGCCCGAGGGGCTGATTATAAGTGGATGTGAGGCATGCCCGAGAGTCTGATTATGATACATGTTTTGTCATAGGGGCTACTTTCGATTTTACTACTTTCACTCTGAGCTTATGAAATATATTTTGCCCGAGAGGCCTCTATATTATTCATTTCATTTTCATACTAAATCTTTCGATTTGAAGTTGTTGAAAATATACATTCTTCAAAGGATTTTTCTGAAGTTGGTTTTAATGCATTATGATTTCATATATCTATGTTATACTGCTGGAAAGATGGGTTGTGCATCTTGTGAATTGATGAGATTGATTTATGCGTTTCTTGCTGCTCATACCTGATTTATTTTCATTACTACTGAGTTGGTGTACTCACATTACTCCCTGCACCTTGTGTGCAGATTCAGGTGTTAGGGCAGGGTGAGCTGTCTATCTGTTCCAGAGATTCTCGGAGGTTTGCGAGGTAGTTGCATTCGTCTGCAGTCCTGCTCTCTCCTGCTTACTATTATAGAATTTATTTTCGGGGGTTGTATTTAGCTCTAACTGTTTTATAAATGTTTAAAGGAAACCTTTATGGGTAATCAGTATAGTAAGGATGTAGATGGAAGCTTATTATGATTTGAGTGAAGTTTTGGCTGGCCTAGTTCCACGATAGGGTCCATCACGACTGGCCTAGATTTGGGGTCGTGACAGTTTGGTATCAGAGCGCTAGGTTACATAGGACTCACTGGTCATGAGCATGTTTAGTAGAGTCTTGCGGATCGGTACAGAAACGTTTGTACTTATCTTCGAGAGGCTGCGTAACCCTTAGGAAAAACCTCACATTCTTGAATTCTTGCCGAGCGAATCCATTGTATTCAGCCAAGAGCGTAACTCTTGAATTCCTTCCATGTATTCGAGCGCACACGAGAGCACTTGGTATCAGTTGTGCATCGACGGCTTGTGGCTTCCATGGATGAGATGTGATATTGGTATATTGGTAATGGGATAGTTTGGAGGACTTGAGGCCTGATTCAGTCTGTGGCTTCATTGTTGAGATTTTGGTTGTGTGGGCACATGTAATTGGGGACTTGTATGTCTGTTTGTGTTCTTATTGATGAGAATTGGTGACTAGATGCCTATGTGGTGGGTGTGATTTGATGGTTAGATGTGTTCATACTGTGAATTGTGTCAAAAGGGTTGGCTGGAAATGTGGCAAGATTTATTGAGTGTTTGATTTCTATCTCGATTTGGTATATGTACTTGAGTTGTGTGTATGTTGGAAGACATCTCATGTTGTGTAGTTGTGGAGTGAAGCGGATTTTTCTGTTGGGTTATGAGTTTCTGTTGATGTCTTTTGAGCTGATCATTTGCCCTAGTAACGTTCATGTATTTGATTAACAGTGTATTCCAACATTATTAGCACTCCTTGTTATTGTATTCATTAATGGCGTCCTGGCATATTCGCGTAGCCAGGAGTAGCATACTCAGTATCTGAGGATGGCATTATAAGGATTCAGGGAGGAAAGGCTCTATGCCAATTCTCCGAGTGTGAATTTTGGCTCGGTTCGATAGCATTCTTGGGACACGCGGTGTCTAGTGAGGGTATCCATGTGGTCAGACATGTGTGGGTAGAGCTTCCAGAAGCTTGAGATTACTGTGACCACCGCTCCAATGTTAGTTCTGCCATCAGATTCAGGTTTTTACAGTGTATTGTGGTGCCTCGAGGGTAGGCGCTGGTTGTAATCAGATGCAGGAAGGTGTAATGATTGCGTGGTAGTTCTAGTCTTCAGAGGTGTATGGAGAGATATCAGTTGGGGCTAAGCGGGCAGGGGTATCTCCTGCGGTTTGTCCTAGGGTGTATGGTCCCTATGTAGTTATGCAATAAGTTCTCTTCTACCAGTAAATGATATATGTTGTAATTGGAGTTTAGATCGCTTGTGGAAGTTGGCGTGACTATTGCAATGGTGAATGCGAGATTTGCAGATAACTTGAGCTGTTAGACGGGTGGTGTTATTATGGGCATTGTGAGTTATTGTTTATCTCGATCGTTGGCTTTGAGCCAAGTAGGGGAGTCTATTAATGATAAATTGATTGCATGACTATGTGTGGTATTGGTTTGAGTTTGAGGTATATTGGTAAAGCAGTGATGACCAGCAGGTGTGGGGTCTGGGAATGTCACGAGTAATGGAAATTTCTTCGATATAGGTTGTAGTGTACTTTGTTGGGTAATTGGGATCTATTAAATGATTTAGTTGAAGTTGTAAAAGGTGTAGTGTGTGCAGTGTCTGAATTTGCTTGTGGCTTCAAGTGAGTGGATTACTTTCCTAATATGTTAGTGTGCAAACGGGTCAGGTCGATTCTGTCTAATTGGTCGGTGTGATTGAGATTTACATTAGAGGGTGTCAGGATTTGTGGCATATCTACATCATCACGGGTTCTACATATCAGTATTAGGAAGGTGAAGGTAATGGCTTTAGATGCGCAGGATGTCTCTTCAGGGTAAGTATTTTGAATGTGGTACTTTTGGGGATATTTGAGAGAGTATTCGGCGGCTTATGAGCCTTAGACAGTATGGTTTGATGCTTGGGTCTCTTGTGGTGAGTCTGGGTTGAAAATATTGGTATTACGGCAGGGAAAAGTATCAATTTGAAGGTAAGTCAGGAGGAACTTGGGTAAATAGGGCAACTTGGTAGTAGGTCAGATCGGCATAGTAAGGGATACAATTAGTTGTTGGGTGTTCATGAGGTGTCTAGTTTTTCGGGTTTTTCTTAGCAATGCTCTTGGATTTTTGGTGGCCTGCGTAGTTTGGTTGAGTTAGAAGAATTCAGTCGTGATGGTTTGGTGTTGCGCAAATAGGATTTTGGATAGTTCCAAATGGTTTCTACCGCGGTTAAGGGTGCATATTTTCTTATGACGTGTAGTGAATTTGTTTCTAAATGGGATCCAATGGGAGTTCTTGTCTAGTTGGGTACGTAGTTTCTTGTGGCTCAGAAGGGACCATGGAGTTCCCGTATTTTTCCTAGGTTGGCATGGTGTGTGCGGTATGTTGGGTAGAGTTGATATTTGCATATGTGAGGTCACGGTTCGGTTCTGGAAGGAAGGTCATAAATTCTTAGGCAGCATGGGAAATTTCAGATGACTAGGTAGATGATATCACTAATTGGTGCGACTTGATGAGGGTATATATATTTCAGAAAGAGCAAAGTGTTTGAGTTAAGGGTACTTCATTGGTATCGCGTCACCCTATTGTTGGATCGACTGTTGATATTCAAGGTTACTTGGTAAACGGAAGAATTATAGGGGTATCCCTCATGGAATGAGTGTGTATTTGGGATGTGTTATGTATTCAAGCGGTGGAGTTGTGATCAGATATGGTAATAAATATGTTTCATGGACTCCGAGACTGAGAATTCTCATAAAAAGGATAATTTAGGGAAGTGAACTGTGAAGATGCGAGCTGAGCTAGTCAGATGTTAGTATGTACCATGATCCCGTCATTGTGAACTTTTCGGTAAGTTATCTATATGTTATGGGTGATCAGAGTTAATTTAGGGTCACTGGTAGGCTAATATAGGTGTGTGTTCTGCACCGGGTCGGAATTGTTGACTCCGAATTTCTATTATTGAGGAAGGTACCATTCGATTGTGATTGAGTTTATTCATGTTCTAGAGTGATATATGAGTTACTCTTTGGTGTTGCGAGGAGTGGTGATTATTTGTTATATGCACATATTGTGAGGTTCTAATTGGGCGTTATAGCTAGATTTGAGTAAGGTAAGTAAATGGGTGTTGCGGAATTGAGACGTGTTGGTTATATACCTTTTGTTTCGGGTGGCATGGTATCGTCCGGTTTCCCCGTGGTTATGGAAATGCACTTTGAGTACTTGATGTCGAATTTTGAATGGTTATTGACTTTGGGCAAGATATCTTGAAGTATTTCAAGTGGACCAACGTTGGATGAGATCGCACAGTGTAGCGGAATTATGTAGGGGTATGACCTTTGGTATTGGATACATGTGTTTTTTATTTTACGGTGTGTGCCAGGCTGTTAGTATGATATGGTGATGGTAGTTGTTAATGGCAGGTTAGTCCTCTCATGTGGATCTTTTATATAATTTGATCACATTGGGAAGTTGCTGTTAAGTGCACAGGTTTTGGCTTCAAATTGTATCGATGTGTCATTTTATTAGGGTGGTCGTGATGGATCAGAAAAGGTCATTGGACCAAGAGTGAATATTTTCATAATTTTCTACCGCATAGTTGGAAGGATAAATATTGGTAGTTGGCTTAGAAATCTGCTATAATTCCTGTTTGAGAAGGGGGAGTTTCATGTCTGGATGATCGGACGAATGGTTATTAGTTCTACGTGCTTCTTTCATCATCGGCAATATATGGAAGTGTTAGAAAGAGGCATTTCTTGATAAGAGGTTATGTACCGGTATTGGGTTGTTCTGAGAAGTTATTGTGGTTAAGAATTATCGCTATGAGTGTTGAGTCATGCGGTATATTATGTGATTTCATATTGGGTGCGTATATGACTTGATTCAGCATGTTCAGACTTGTTCAGTTTATAGTTATAGAAAATTTGATCTTGTATATTATTCTAGAAGTGGGAATTCGGTTCTACAGTTTAGGGTTCAGGATTGGATTTTGAAATTTCAACGGTATTGTACTATTGGACCTATATGGGATAGGGTGACGTGGGATCACCCCCGGGTATGTGCATGGTAAGCTACATATCAGTTTGATGGTGTTGGAGAACAACTCCTGGCACGTTTGAGGACGAACATATGTTTAAGAGGGGGAGGATGTAACGACCCGGCCGGTAGTTCTGAGAGTTTAGCCTTGTTTCCCGCGTTTCAGCATCATTTATGTGTGTTGAGTCGGTTGGTTCGGGTTCAGAGTGGTCACGGTAAGAATTGAGGCGTGTAGTTTCTCAAGGTAGCCTAATAATTGAAAAAGTCAACTGAGAGTTGATTTATTAGTGAACGACCTCGAAATGCAGATTTTATGGCTCGGATAGTTTCGTTAGGTGAATTGGGACTTAGGAGTGTGTTCGGAATGGAGTTTTGATGTCCGGTGTAGAGTTAGGCTTGAATTGACGAAAGTTAGTTTTTGGCGATTTTCAGTCGGCAGTGGAAAATAGGCTATCGGGGTCGGACTGGAATTTCGAAAGTTGGAACAGGTCCGTAATGTCATTTTGAGTATTTGTGCAAAATTTCAGGTCAATTGGAGGTGTTTTGGTTGGTGTTGGCGTCGTTGGCGAAATTTGGAAGTTTCAAAGTTCATAGGTTTGAATTTGATGTAATTTGGGTATTTTCATGTTGTTTTTGGTGTTTCGAAGGCTCGACTAAGTTTGAATAATGTTATGGGGTGTGTTGGTATGTTTGGTAGGGGCCCCGAGGGGCTCGGGATTGATTTCGGATGGTTGGCGGAGTTTTGAACTTGGAAAATTTGCAGCATATGGCTGCTGGTGTAAGTTTCTGGTGTTGGCCGCACCTACGGATGGGTAGCTGCAGATGCGAAAGGTCATGCGCTGGTGCGAAGAGAGGCTAGGCAGGAGAAGTCCACAGGCGCGAAGAGTTGGTCGCACCTGCGAAGTCGCAGGTGCGGAGAAATGGCCGTAGGTGCGAGATTTGGTCCGTTAGTGGGATTGTGCAGGTGCGTACCTGGGACCGCAGGTACGATTAAAGGTCCGCAGGTGCGGAATTTGCTAGGCAGAACAATATAATAGAGGTCTCCGTGAAATTTTATTCATTTCACCATTATTGCATGCGTTGGAGCTCATTTGAAGGCAATTTGAAGAGAGAATTCGTGGGTATTCAGTGGAGGAAAGTTCCCGAGTTATTAAAGTCGTTTCTATGTTATTTTGTTCGGATTAGGCTTGTATTTGAATGATTAAAGTAAAAAAAAGTTTGGAAAATGGGAGGAAAGAGCTGGGAATTTCTTTTGGCAGTTTTAGTGGGCAATTGTGGTCCGATTTTGATGTTCTTGTTATGTACGGTCTCGTGGGAGGATAAGGTTTCTAGTGATATAAAAATTATCGAATTCCGAGATGTGGGCTCGGGGCTCGGGTTTGGCAGAATTTCGAGATTCTGGTATAATTTGGTAGTTTTCGATTGGGTTGTGTTCCTTGGATGTATATTGATGATGTTAAATTGGTTTTGGCTAGATTCGGAGCAATCGGGAGCCAATTTGAGGGGAAAGAGCGTAGTGGACTAGTGTTGTGGCCCGGTAGAGGTAAGTAATTGTTATAAATCTTGTGCTGAGGTTATGGAACCCCGAACTGCATATTTCTCACTGATTTTTGAAAGGCGGACATGTCGGATGACGAGTATGTGGCGCATACTGATTTTTGGATTGGACTCGGTCCTCTCGGCGACAACTAATGAGTTGCATATTTTACTCAAAACCTTATGTTAAATTATGTTCTAAAGATTTGTGAAATATTTGGGCTATAAGCCATGTTTGGGGCCTCGTGCCGATCTGTTTAGACCCCATGGGGGCTTTTTATTGTTGTTTTTCCTCACTATTTGTTGATGATTTCACTCAGCCACATTGTGCATACTGTTTTTCGAAACATAGCCTGAGTTACACTACTTTGAGATTTAAAATGATGTTTTGGGTCGAGTACCCTGTTTTACTGATTCGCCCAAGGGGCCTTTTGAGTGGTTCTGCTTAGTGTGGCCAAGGGCCAGAGTGATGGTGAGGTGCTGAGTGATATTAGCGCTTGGGCTGAAGGAGCCCCTCCGGAGTCTGTATACACCCCTAGTGAGCGCACCGAGTGCCGAGTGACGAGTGATTGGGAGGCATAAGTGATTGTGAGGGGCTGAGTGATGGTGAGGTGCTGAGTTATTGTGAGGCATGCCCGAGGGGCTGATTATGATACATGTTTTTGCTTGAGGGGCTACTTATGATTTTACTACATTACTTTTCATACTAAATCTTTCTGTTTGAAGTTGTTAAAAATGTGCATTCCTTAAAGGACTTTTTCTGAAGTTTATTTTAAGGCATGATGATTTCGTATATCTATGCTTATATTATTGGAAAGTAAGGCTGTGTATATAGTGATTTCATGGCATTGGTTTTTATGTGTTTCCTTGCCGCTTAGACTTGATTTATTTTCATTACTACTGAGTTGGCGTACTCTCATTACTCCCTGCACTTCTGTGTGCAGATTCAGGTGCAGATATCGAGCATAAGCCATTTATTCCGTGCGGAGCCGGATTGCGTGATATAGAGGTAGTTGTTCTGCGTCCGCAACATCTTTGTTTTTCCCTTCTTGTTGTATCTAGCTTTCATTCGGAGATCTTGTATTATAATAGTATATTTTGTCTTATTCCTCTAGATGCTCATGACATGTGTCGGGTTGGTGGCGATGTATATTGGCCTATTATATTTAGTAATTTATGTATATTTTATGAAATGCTTGAAACCTTATTGGGATTTTGAAAAAGAAATTGTGAACATGCAGTAGTTGGCTAGCCTAGTTCCACGATAGGCGCCCTCACGGCCGGTTTAGGATTTGGGGTCGTGACAGTTTGGTATCAGAGCCTAGGTTACATAGGCCTCAACGGTCATGAGCAGGTTTATTATAGTCTTGCGGATCGGTACGGAGACGTCTGTACTTACCTTCGAGAGGCTGCCAAACTTTTAGGAAACATTTCTATCTTTCTTGAACTCTTTCGTGCTGATCTATTGATTCTTGAAATCCGAACCTATGTTGTTTCATTCTCTCACAGATAGTGAGGACACGCCATACCGATTAGAGTGACCAGTCACCGGCTAGACAAGCGAGAGGTCAAGGCTGCGGTCGAGGACGCGGTAGAGGTAGGGGGCCAGCCCGTGCAGCAGCCGGGGCGGTGCCTCAGGATCCTCCTATCGATCATGATTAGATTCCCGCCGATGGTGTCCCAGCGGGACAGGCTCAGGCACCAACAGTGCCTATGGTTATTCAGGGTCTTCAGGAGACCTGTCTCAGATATTGACAGTATGCACCAGTT
Organism: Nicotiana knightiana; assembly: GCA_005239525.1. NCBI lineage: Eukaryota > Viridiplantae > Streptophyta > Magnoliopsida > Solanales > Solanaceae > Nicotiana > Nicotiana knightiana. The sequence goes on along the minus strand of ML405155.1, from coordinate 45,828 downwards.
TGGCTCAGGCAGTCGCCATGTCTTCTACTGCCACCACAGCTCAGGCCGGGGGAGGCAATCAGACTCCAGCTGCCCGGGCACCTGAGCAGGCCGCACAGGGTATTCAGGCACCTTGAGCAGCCCCAGCTCAGCCAGTTGCTCTGATCTAGGATTATGTGGTCCCTTCTATGCATGAGGAAGAGCAGCGCAGGTTGGATAGATTCACTAGACTTCAGCCTCTGACTTTCAGTGGTACAAAGGGCGAAGATGCCTAGGGGTTTCTAGATAGGTGCTAGAGGATACTGCGTACCGCGGGTATTTTGGAGACTAGTGGGATCTCATTTGTTACATTTCAGTTTGCGGGTGCTGCCTTTACTTGGTGGGAGTCATTCGAGAGGAGTAGGTCGGTTGGTTCAACACCTCTTACCTGGCAGCAGTTATCCACGATCTTTTTGGAGAAGTATGTTCCTCAGTCCCACAGAGAGGAGCAGTGCAGGCAGTTTGAGCAGCTGCGCTAGGGGGAGTTATCAGTTACTTAGTACGAGATGAGGTTTCTGAGTTGGCTAGGCATGCTTCTGATATTATCCCTACTGATAGGGAGAGGGTGAGGAGGTTCGTAGATGGTCTTTCTTATCAGCTTCAGTTATTTATGACTCGGGAGAGAGTATCAGGTGCCTCATTTGTGCAAGTTGTTGACATAGCTCGAGATATTGAGTATGTTCGCCGCCGGAGCGGGAGGAGAGGGAGGCCAAGAGGCCTCGTGGTTCGGGCAGTTGCAGTGGTGCTCCCTCCAGGGGACAGCTCCAGCAGGTAGGGGTCGTTCGTTTAGGCCTCCTCAGTCAGGCCGCCCAACATATAGTGGTGGATCTTCGGGGCAGGGTCCCCATGGTTCTCAATCAGGCCGTACTTCATTTGGTGCCCTTCCAGCTCAAAGTGCAGCTCGCGCGCCCCAGTTTAGGGTTCTTCTATGCAGGAGTCCTCCGCTGGCCGTACGGGTGTTAGAGGTTTCTATTAGTCCCCGCCTCCAGCTCCATGGAGTTTTTTTGAGTGTGGAGAGTTCGGACACGATTGGAGGCAGTGTCCCCGCCGTTCTGGTGGATCTTCTCAGCAGAGGGGCCAGCCCTCGACTTCAGTTGCAGTCACTTCACCACCCGCCCAAGCAGCCAGGGGTGGTAGCTAAAGGCCGCCCTAGAGGAGGAGGTCGAGCAGGGGGAGGTCAGGCTCGCATGTATGCATTTCCAGCCAGGCCAGCTGATATGGCCTCAGATGTCATGATTGCAGGTATTGTCTCAGTCTGTTGCCATGATGCCTTGGCTTTATTTGACCTTGGTTCTGCATATTCCTATGTTTATTCATATTTTGCCTATTTTTTGGATATGCCACGTGAGTCTCTAGTCACCTCTGTTCATGTGTTAACTCTGGTGGACGATACTGTTGTTGTGGACCACGTGTATCGGTCATGCATGATATCTATTGGGGGTCTGGAGACTCTCGAGTCACCTCTGTTCTTGTGTTGACTCTGGTGGATGATACTGTTGTTGTGGACCACGTGTATCGGTCATGCATGATATCTATTGGGGGTCTGGAGACCCGAGTGGACCAATATCTATTTGACTTGATATTGGTCATGGATTAGTTATCTCCGTGCCATGCTCTTCTTGATTGTCACACTTAGACCGTGACCTTAACTATGCCGAGGTGTCCGAGGGTTGAGTGGAGAGGTTCTTCCGAGTATATGCCTAGAAGGATGATTTCTTACTTGAAGGCTCAGTGCATGGTTGAGAAAGGGTGTTTATCTTATTTGGCCTTTATAAGGGAAGTCAGTGGTGAGACTCTCGCTATTGATTCAGTTCCTGTGGTCTGTGACTTTCCGGATGTGTTTCCTGCAAACCTGCCAGGCATGCCACCTGACAGGGATATTGATTTTGGTATTGAATTGGTGTGAGGCACTCAGCCTATTTCTATCCCACCTTATCGTATGACACCAGCAGAGCTTAAGGTATTGAAGGAGCAGCTTCAGGAACTCCTGGATAAGGGGTTCATTCGGCCTAGTGTGTCACCTTGGGGTGCACCGGTGTTGTTCGTGAAGATGAAGGATGGGTCCATGCGTATGTGTATTGATTATCAGCAGTTGAACAGGGTTACGGTGAAGAACTGGTATCCCTTGCCCCGCATTGATGATTTGTTTGACCAGCTTCAGGGAGCCAGAGTGTTTTCAAAGATTGATTTGAGATATGGGTATCATCAGTTGAGGATTCGGGATTCTGACATTTCGAAGACTACTTTGAGGACCAGATATGGTCATTATAAGTTCTTAATTATGTCATTTGGGCTGACCAATGCCCCAGCTGCGTTCATGCAATTGATGAGTGTGTTTCAGCCTTATCTTGATTTCTTCGACATTGTGTTCATTGATGACATCCTGGTTTATTCTCGTAGCCAGGGAGAGCTTGCTCAGCATTTGAGAGTTGTGTTACAGAGGTTGAGGGAGGAGAAGCTTTATGCGAAATTCTCCAAGTGTGAGTTTTGACTTGGTTCGGTAGCTTTCTTGGGCACGTGGTGTCTAGTGAGGGTATTCAGGTTGATCCGAAGAAGATAGAGGTGGTGCAGAGTTGGCCCAGACCGTCCTCAGCTACAGAGATTAGGAGTTTCCTTGGTTTGGCGGGTTATTACCGTCGCTTTGTGGAGAGATTCTTTTCTATTGCTTCACCTTTGACCAGATTGACCCAGAGGGTGCTCCATTCAGATGGTCTGATGAATGTGAGGAGAGCTTTCAGAAGCTCAAGTCAGCATTGACTACAGCTCCAGTACTAATTTTGCCTACTGGTTTGGGTTCTTGCACAGTTTATTGTGATGCTTCTAGAGTTGGCTTGGGAACGGTATTGATGCAGGACGGTAGGGTGATTGCCTACGCGTCCAGACAGTTGAAGGTACCCGAGAAGAATATCCAGTGCACGATCTTGAGTTAGCTGCCATTGTTCATGCCTTGAAGATTTGGCGGCATTATTTGTATGAAGTGAATTTGGGTCAGAGGAGATGGTTAGAGCTTCTCAAGGATTATGACCTCACTATCTTGTATCATCTGGGGAAGGCCAATGTAGTGGCACGCCTTGAGTCGCAAAGCAGAGAGTTTGGGGAGTCTATCCTACCTTCCAGTAGCAGAGCGGCCATTAGTCCTTGATGTTCAGGCCTTAGCGGGTCAGTTGGTTAGATTGGATCTATTAGAGCCCCCACGGGTGTTGGCTTGTGTAGCTACCAGGTCTTCTCTTTAGGATCAGATTAGAGCACGCTAGTATGATGATCCACATTTGCTTGTTCTTCAGGACAGGGTCTGCCGCGGTGATGCCAGGGATGTGGTTATTGGTGATGATGGGGTCATAAGGATGCAGGGTCGGATTTGCGTGCCCAATATGGATGGGCTTCGAGATTTGATTATAGCAGAGGCTCATAGTTTGCGGTATTCCATCCATTCGGGTGCCGCGAAGATGTATCAGGATTGAGGCAGCATTATTTGTGGGGGAGGATGAAGAAGGATATTGTGGAGTTTGTGGCTCGGTGTCTCAACTGTCAGTAGGTCAAGTATGAGCACCAGAGACCTGGTGGATTGCTTCAGAGGTTTGATATTCCATAGTGGAAGTGGGAGCGGATCACCATGGACTTCGTAGTTGGACTCCCACAGACTTTGAGGAGGTTTGATGCAATATGGGTTATTATGGATCGGCTGACCAAGTCCGCACACTTCATTCCTGTTGGTACTACTTATTCTTCGGAGAGATTACCCGACATTTATATCAGGGAGATTGTCCGATTGCATGGGGATCCAGTTTCTATCAATTCCGACAGAGGCACTCATTTCACATCTCAGTTTTGGAGAGCCGTGCAGAGAGATTTGGGTACTCAGGTCGAGTTGAGCACAGCGTTTCACCCTCAGACCGACGGGCAGTCGGAGCGTACCATTCAGATTTTGGAGGATATGTTGCGAGCTTGTGAGATTGACTTTGGTGGTTCATGAGACGAGTTTCTGCCACTGGCGGAGTTTGCATATAATAACACCTATCAATCGAGTATCCAGATGGCTCCGTATGTGGCTTTATATGGTAGGAGGTGGAGGTGGAGGTGGAGGTCTCCGGTTGGTTGGTTTGAATCGGGCGAGGCTAGGCTATTGGGCACAGACTTTGTTCAGGACGCATTAAGTAAGGCGAAGTTGATTCAGGAGTGGCTTCCCATGGCACAGTCTAGGCAGAAGAGTTATGCGGACCGGAAGGTCCGAGATGTGTCTTTCATGGTTTGAGATAAGGTGTTGCTGAAGGTGTCACCATGAAGGGTGTTATGAGATTCGGAAAAAGAGGGAAGCTGAGTCCCAGGTTCATTGGGCAATTTGAGGTGCTTCAGAGGGTTGGGGAGGTGGCTTATAGGCTTGCTATGCCTCCTAGTTATCGAGTATTCATCCAGTATTGCATGTTTCGATGCTCCGGAAGTATGTTGGTGACCCTTCCAATGTTTTGGACTTCAGCACGGTTCAACTCGAGGGTGATATGTCATATGAGGTAGAGCCAGTGGCTATTTTGGGTCGACGGGTCAGGAAGTTGAGGTCTAAGGATATAGTTTCAGTGAAGGTTCAGTGGAGAGGCCAGCCGGTGGAGGAACCACCTAGGAGACCGAGCGGGAGATGCGGGACAGATATCCTCACTTATTCGAGACTCCATGTATGTTTCTAGTCCTGTTCGAGGACGAGCGTTTGATTAAGAGGGGGAGGATGTAACGATCCGGCCGGTCGTTCCGTGAGATTTACCCTGTTTTCCCCATTTCTGCATTTTTTATATATTTCTAGCCTTTTTTTTGTGTTGGGTCAGTTGGTTTGGGTCCGGAGTGGTCATGGTAAGAATTGAGGCATTTAGTCTCTTAAAGTAGAATAATAGTTGAGAAAGTCAACTGAGAGTTGACTTATTCGTAAATTATGTCGGAATGCGGTTTTTATAACTCGGATAGCTTCGTTAGGTGATTTGGGACTTAGGAGTGTGTTCAGAATATTTTTGTGATGTCCGGTGTAGAATTAGGCTTGAATTGGCGAAAATTAGTTTTTGGCTATTTCCGGTCGGCAGTGGAAAATAGGCTATCAGGGTCGGAATGGAATTCCGAAAGTTGGAGCAGGTGTCATTTTGGATATGTCTGAAAAATTGCAGGTCAATCGGAGGTGTTTTGTTTGGTTTTAGCATAGTTGGCAAAATTTGAAAGTTGCAAAGTTCATAGGCTTGAATTTAATGTAATTTTGGTGTTTTCGTGTTGTTTTTGGTGTTTCGAAGGCTCGACTAAGTTGGAATAATTCTATGGGGTGTGTTGGTATGTTTGGTTGGGGCCCCGAGGGGCTCGGGATTGATTTTGGATGGTTGGCAAGGTTTTAAACATTGAAAATTTGAAGAAATAGCTGTTGGTGTAAGGTTCTGGTGTTGGCCGCACCTGCGAAGGGGTAGCCGCAGGTGCGATGGGCAATGCGCAGGTGCGCAAAGAGGATAGGCAGGGGAATTTCCGCAGGTGCGAAGTTATGGCTACACCTGCGAAGCCGCAGGTGCGGAGGATTGGCTGTAGGTGAGAAATTGGTCTGTTAGTGGGTCTTTCGCAGGTGCGCACCTGGGACCGCATGTGCGGGTCCGCAGGTGCGGAAATGGTGGCAGAAACAGTATAAAAAGGGCCTCCGTGAAAATTCTCTCATTTTCACCATTTTTGTATGCGGGAGGAGTTCTTTGAAGGCAATTTCGAGATTCTTGTATAATTTGGTAGTTTTCGATTGGGTTGTGTTCCTTGGATGTATATTGATGATGTTAAACTGGTTTTTGGCTAGATTCGGAGCAATCAGGAGCAAATTTGAGGGGCAAGAGCATTGCGGACTAGTGTTGTGGCCCGGTAGAGGTAAGTAATGGTTATAAATATTGTTCTGAGGGTATCCGGACTACATATTTCTCACTGATTTTAGAAAGGCGCACATGTCGGATGACGAGGATGTGGGCATACTGATTTTTGGATTGGACTAGGTCCTCTCCGCGGAAACTAATGAGTTGCATATTTTATTCAAAGCATTATGTTAAATTATGTTCTAAAGATTTGTGAATAATTTGGGCTATAAGCCGTGTTTGGGGCCTCGTGCCGATCTGTTTAGACCCCTTGGGGGTTTTTTACTGCTGTTTTTCCTCATTATTTGTTGATGATTTAACTCAGCCACATTGTGCATACTGTTTTTCGAAACTCATCCTGATTTACACTACTTTGAGATTTAAAATGATGTTTTGGGTCGAGTACCCTGTTTTACTGATTCGCCCGAGGGGACTTTTGAGTTGTTCTGCTGAGTGTGGCCGAGGGCCAGAGTGATGGTGAGGTGCTGAGTGATATTAGCGCTTGCGTTGAAGGAGCCCCTCCGGAGTCTGTACACACCCCCAGTGAGCGCACCGAGTGCCGAGTGACGAGTGATTGGGAGGCATGTGTGACTGTGAGGTGCTAAGTGATGGTGAGGTGCTAAGTGATTGTGAGTCATGCCCGAGGGGCTAATTATGGTACATGTTTTTACCCGAGGGGATACTTATGATTTTACTACATTCATTTTCATACTAAATCTTTCGGTTTGAAGTTGTTAAGCATGTGCATTCCTTAAAGGACTTTTTCTGAAGTTGATTTTAAGGCATGCTGATTTCTTATATCTATGTTTATATTATTGGAAAGTATGGCTGTGTATATTGTGATTTGATGGCATTGATTTTTATGTGTTTCCTTGCCGCTTAGACTTGATTTATTTTCATTACTACTGAGTTGGTGTACTCACATTACTCCCTGCACCTCTGTGTGCAGATTCGGGTGCATATATCGAGCATTAACCATTTATTCCGCGCAGAGCCGGATTGCGGGATATAGAGGTAGTTGTTCAGCGTTCGCAACATCTCTGTTTTTCCTTTCTTGTTGTATCTAGCTTTCATTCGGAGGTCTTGTATTGAAATAGTATATTTTGGCTTATTCATCTAGATGCTCATGACATGTTGGCTCTGGGTTTTGGGGTTGGTGGTGTTGTATATTGACCTATTATATTCAGTAATTTTTGTATATTTTATGAAATGTTTGAAACCTTATTGGCATTTTTAAAAAGAAATTGCGAACATACGGTAGTTGGCTAGCCTAGTTCCACGATACGCGCCTTCATGGCCGATTTAAGGTTTGGGGTCGTGACATCCCCTTTTTTTTTAAAACGTAAATAAAAATTTCTTACTTACCCAAAAAAAGGTACGTACGTTCCGTTGTTATTCCTGCACTTAAAATATTTATGAGTTGTAGGTTTTGAAAGATGCTGACATGCAGAAGGTGCAAGCAATTTCTAAGCTTTGAAGGAAACTTCTCCAGAGGTTGGTCATTAGAAGTTTTATAAAATCACTCCACCTGATATTGTCCAAGAATTGTAAAGCTGAAGCAACAAAGAATTGAACATTCAAAAAACAAAACAAAACAAAATAAATACACATCAAAGAGCCTTTGTCGAAAGAGGTATCACTAAGGCCACATATTTTTTTCTCCTCTTTGATAAATTTCCAGAACCATTGCGTAAAGAATTTATGAGTTGCGATAGGACAATTTTCCATCCTTTACTCATCGATTCACATTTTTTGAAACTTCCTCCACAAAATTTGGCGAAACAAGAATTTCAATGTACAGATTAAACTGAACTCCAGAATCATTATATATCTGAATCTCAGAATGCTTTAAAACGTTCTGTGTTGAATTATACAGCAATAAACTTGAACAATATTGCATCAAAATATTATCATTTTGGGAGATGAAAATCGGCCAAATCCCATAGTCAATAGTTGCAAAATATGGGATCGAAACCACCTTAGTCCATGTCTCCACAACTCCATACTCCATCATTACCCAAACATCCGTCTGGACTTTGTTACAATCACAAAATACACATAGATTGCCTCCTAAAGTCCCTAGTTTCCACTTAATATTACCATCATCGACGTAGGGCGGAAAAACTACTTCTTCAGAAGTCAAGTTTATGAGGTTCAATGAAACAACGGAAAAAGCCTAAAAATGCCACTCAATTTTCAGAAATGGTCCATGCCATCCGTTAAAAAAATGCTCATTTCATGCCACTGCCGTTACACCTTTAGCTCACCTATGCCACTCACCGTTAATTTTTTTAAAAGGCCTAAAAATGCCACTAAACTTTCGGAAATGGTCTATCCATGTCATCCGTTAAAAAAATGCCCATTTCATGCCACTGCCGTTACACTTTTAGCTCACCTATGCCATTATTGAACTAACGGCACAATTTTATTTTTTTAAATTTTTTTAAAAAAATTAACGGTGAGTGGCATAGGTGAGCCAAAGGTGTAACGGCAGTGGCATGAAATGAATATTTTTTTAACGGATGGCATGAATAGACCATTTCTGAAAGTTGAATGGCATTTTTAGGCCTTTTCCGAAAAAATTTAAAAAAATAAAATTGTGTTGTTAGTTCAATATTGGCAAAGGTGAGCCAAATGTGTAATGGTAGTGGCATGAAATGAGTATTATTTTAACGGATGGCATGGAGAGACCATTTCTGAAAGTTGAGTGGCATTTTTAGGCTTTTTCCGAAGAAACAATAAACCATGGGACGATATTGTCCCTACGACGAGAAGCAATCCAATGAAGTTTTCCATTTACAAATTTAGCAGGATCTCTGTGAAAGAGAACACCTGGCAATTTCTCAAGAATACTTTTCAAAGAATTAGTTCTTAAACTATAAATACTAACATTGATGGGTTAGTATTTTGTTTTAATGATCTAACAAACTTTTATGTAAAGAACCAGATAAAGGACATGATGCACAACCAGAGGGAAGCACATAGTCAGGGGGAACAATATGGGGTCCTGGTCTCTTATATGGTTAAGTTGGATTATATAATTGCTCATCAATTATAAAAGTTTATCATCATAAGAAAGGGGGAAATTGATGGGTTGGTATTTTGTTTTGATGATCTAAAAAACTTTCATGTAAAGAACCAGATAAAGGACCTGATGCGTAACCAGCACAACCGGTCAGCATAGACTCACAATAAATTTGGGCAGTGTACATCTCAAAGGAACAGGCTAGGGACCTGATCCCTTGACAGACTCACAGACGAAAGTACAGGGTCAACTTTACAGCTGTAAAAAGCTGTGACACAAAAGTGACTGCCTGCAACTGTACACGCTACAGTGCAACAGTCACTTCCCATTGTTGTGAAGTGTACCTTAAAGATTTGGAACATCCTTCTTGGAATGTGGTCAGGTCTTTAATATCTTGTTTGGAGACAAACAAAATATTCACTTGGCCATTTACTACATTCTTCATAGCATTGAAGATCTGCTCCATTGTTGAAGGCTCAAGTGTGACAAGAACAAGAAGAAAACTCGACTACGGACCAGTTCCACCACGAGTATATGTGTGTCCTTAGTTGAGTTGTAATCTTGTATTTTGTTCTTCATTGTAACTCCTATCTTGCTTTCTTAGAAGCTTTGTTTTAGGAAACTCAAAATCATAAACCATCCGTGTTTGTGTTGTGACTAAAGTCTTTGTAACTAGTGAGTAACAATGTGGCTTGTAATAAGTATATTGCAAGTTAGTGTGTTGAAGTCTTTGTGAGAGAGTCATTACAAAGTGGCTTGTAATAGTTGAGATTACAAGTTAGTAAAGTTGAAATTCTATCCGTGTAGGTCGTGGTTTTTGTCCCCTTGAGTTGAGATTTTTCTACGTAAAAGTCCAGCGTCTTTTCAACTTGCTGTCTCCGTGTATTTTTGAGGGTGAAATGTTGTGCTGGGATCTATCTGAGTGCCCATCCCACTGTGCAATGCTCTCCAGAAGTGCGAGGTGAACTGAGGACCCCGATCTGATATAATGGACACCGGCACACCGTGCAACCTGACTATCTCCCGAATGTAGATCTGGGCTAACCTGTCAGAAGTGTAAGTAGTAGCCATAGGAATGAAATGCGCCGATTTGGTCAATCGATCCATAATGACCCATACCACGTCAACCTTCCGCAAAGTCCGAGGCAACCCAGCCACGAAGTCCATAGTGATGCGCTCCTACTTTTACTCAGGAATGGGCATCTGCTGAAATAGGCCTCCTGGCCTTTGATGCTTGTACTTAACCTACTGACAATTAAGACACCTGGCCACATACTGCACAATGTCCTTCCTCATCCGCCTCAACCAGTAATGTTTCTTTAAATCCGGATACATCTTCGTCGCACCTGGATGAACATAATAACGAGAACTGTGCGCCTCCGCTAGAATCCTCTCCCTCAGGCCATCAACATCAGGAACATACAATCGGCCCTGGAGTCTCAGAATACCATCCTCGCCCAAAGTAATCTCCTTAGCCCTGCCCTGGACTACTGACTCCCGAAGATCTGCTAAGCATGGATCATCAAACTACCGAGTCCTACTCTCTCCCAATAACTTAGACTGAGCAACCATACACGCAAGAACTTGACTATGCTCCGAAATGTCTAACCTCACTAGGGGATTAGCCAAGGACTGAATGTCCAAGGCTAGAGGTCTCTCATCTGCTGCAATGAAGGCCAAGCTACCCATACTCACTGCCTTTCTGCTCACTGCATCTGCTACCACATTTGCCTTGCCTGGATGATAGATAATGGTGATATCATAGTCCTTCAACAACTCAAGCCATCTGCGCTGCCTAAAATTAGGATCCCTATGCTTGAATAAGTGCTGCAAACTACGGTGGTCGGTATAAACCTCACAAGACACACCATACAAGTAGTGCCTCCAAATCTTCAAAGCATGAACAATCGCCGCCAACTCCAAGTCGTGCACAGGGTAATTCTTCTCGTGGACCTTCAGCTGACGCGAAGCATAAGAAATAAGTCTCCCATCTTGCATCAACACACATCCCAACCCGACGTGTGAAGCGTCAAAATACATAGTATACATCCCAGAACCGGAAAGTAATGTCAGAACTGGTGCTGAGGTCAATGCTGACTTCAGCTTCTGAAAGCTCGCCTCACACTCGTCGGACCACCGAAACGGGGCATTCTTCTGAGTCAACCTAGTCAATGGAGCTGCAATAGAAGAGAACCCCTCCACGAACCGGTGATAATAACCTTCTAGGCCCAGAAAGCTCCTAATCTCTGTAGCTGAAGTAGGACGCGGCCAACTCTGAACTGGCTCAATCTTCTGAGGATCAACCTTGATACACTCTCCGGATACCACATGCCCAGAAATGCCACGGACTCTAACCATAACTTACACTTGGAGAACTTAGCATATCATTTCTGCTCTCGCAAGGTCTGAAGCACAACTCTCAAATGCTGCTCGTGCTCACCTAGGCTCCGTGCGTAAATCAAGATGTCATCAATGAAGACAATGACATAGGAATAAATATACGGCCTGAACACCCTATTCATCAAGTCCATGAATGCTGTTGGGGCATTAGTCAAGCCAAAGAACATCACCAAGAACTCATGATGGCCATATCTGGTGCGAAATGTAGTCTTCGGAACGTCTGAAGCCCGAATCTTCAACTGTTGATAACCTGATCTCAGATCAATCTTAGAAAACACATGAGCACCCTGCAACTGGTCAAACAAATCATCGATGCTCGGCAGAGGATACTTGTTCTTAATGGTCACCTTATTCAACTAGCGGTAATCAATACACATCCGCATAGACCCATCCTTCTTCTTTGGAATAAGAGTGGAGCACCCCACGACGACACACTCGGCCTGATGAACCCCTTAGCTAACAACTCCTCTAGCTGCTCCTTCAACTCCTTAGGATCCATACGATACGGGGGAATGGAAATAGGTTGTTTATCTAGAGCTAACTCAATGCAAAAATCAATATCTCGATCTGGAGGCATGCCTAGAGGGTTTGAGGGAAATACAGTAGCAAAATTTCGAATAACTAGCACTGAATCAATAGTCGGGGACTCAGCGGTGGTGTCCCGTACATAAGCAAGGTAAGCCAAGCAACCCTTCTCGACCATATGTCGAGCCTTCATGAATGAAATAACCTGACTGACTGCACTGACTGAAGAACCCCTCTACTCCAGCCTAGGCGACTCGGGCATGTCTAGAGTAACTGTCTTGGCATGGCAATCAAGCACAACATGATAAGGAGATAGCCAATTCATACCTAGAATGACCTAAAAATCAACCATATTGAGCAATAAAATGTCAGCTTTGGTCTCAAAACCTCAAAATGTGATCACGCAAGACCGATAGACCCGGTCTACCACCACAGAATCGCCCACAGGAGTGGACACATATATAGGAGAACCCAATGACTCACGAGGGACATCCAGAACTTGAGAAAATAGTGCTAAAACATATGAATAAGTGGATCCTAGATCAAACAATACTGAAGCCTCTCTATAACATACTGAGATAATACATAGGATCCCGGCGTCTGAGGCCACTGCATCTGATCTGGCCGAAATGGCATAAAATCTAGCTGTAGCACCGGAAGACTGAGCTTCCTCAAAGTGATCAGGAGTTGGCTGACCCCTTCCTGACTGGCCTCCCCCTCAAGTACGACCCCTGCTGGCCTGTCCTCCACCCCTAGGTTCCCGGACTGCTGGTGCTGAACTTATTGGCTGATAACCCTACTGCAGTGTCTTGTCCCGAAACCTGGGATAAACCCTCCTCACATGGCCCAGATCCTTGCACTCGTAACATATCCCAGGTGGCATATCCTGCTGTCCTAAAGAAGAAGAATCCTGAATGGCCGGAGATCAATGTGAACCCTCTGGCATAGCACTAAAATAAGAATTGGAGGATCTCTGGCGACTGGAGTAACCACTAGGAGAACTTTGAATAGCTGGAGGACGGTAGGATCACTCAGACATGGAATTGAACTGGGCCTAACTAGAACACCACAGGGAGGTAGTAGAGGTGCTTTATAAGAAGGCCTACTGTGCTGACCCCCCCCCCCCAAAGTGACCTCTGCTCCTAGCTGGGGCATCCCTAAAATCTCCTGAGAACCTAGCTCTCTTATCCTGCTAACCCTGCTCTCTGCTCCTCGACCGATAACCCTTGATTCTGCGAGAAATCTCCATTACGAGCTGATAAGGAGTACCCATCTCCACCTCTCGAGCCATGGTGGATCTAATACCTGGATTCAACCCTGCTACAAACCTCCGCACTTTCTTAGCATCGGTGGGTAATATCATAAGTGCATGGCGTGACAACTCTGAAAATCTGGCCTCATAATCTATCACGAACATCTACCCCTGCTCTAACCGCTCAAACTGACCCTGCAGCTCTTCCCTCTCAGAGGATGGAATAAATCTGTCCAAGAACATCTGCGTGAACTGCTTCCCAGTGACAGTAGGAGAATCTTCTAGCCTGCTGAGAATATAAGATTACCACCAACGGCGAGCTCTACCCTCTAACTGGAATGTGGTGAAATCTACCCCATGGGACGCTAGGATCCTCATGTTGTGCAGTCTGTCCCTGCACCTATCAATAAAGCCCTGGGCACCCTTGCGCCGCTCACCACTGAAGACTGGAGGGCGCAATCAAGTCCATATGGCCAACAACTTCTGCTGATCACCATCCGTAGCTAGCCTGCGCTCCGGTGCTGCTACTACAGGCTAGATACCACCCACGGGCAATGTATCCACGGTATGATGTGCTGCTGCTTCCTATCTTGAGCCCTGGACGGTAGGGGTCAAGACTCCCCCTCCCGCCAGTGAAGTGGCAGAATCTACTGGAAATAAACCAGCCTGGGGATGGTGTCCATGAATCTGATCATACGGCCCATAACCTCCTGGAAGCCTAGCGCCGTCATGAAGTCTGCTGGAGCAGGATCTACTGGAGGCACCTTGTCTTGCCCCTCTATAATAGGGTCCTCTGGTGGTGCAACTGGAATAGCTCTGTGACTCCCCCGTCCCCTACCTCGGGTCGGTGCCCTCCCCCTGCCCCTACCATGACCTCGGGCGGCGGAGGTAGCGGCATCTCCCGGATCAAGAACATCGGATGCGCGCGTCCTCACCATCTGTGAGAGAATAGAAGAATGAGTCTAAGTACATCACCGATTGCACGATAGAATATGAATAAAGAGAGTTTTCCTAACACCCTATAGCCTCCTGAAGATAAGTACAGACGCCTCCGTACCGATCCGCAAGACTCTACTAGGCCTGCACGTGACTCGTGAGACTTACGTGAACCTAGATCTCTGATACCACGTTGTCACGACCCAAGTCCTAACTCACGTTGTGATGGAACCCAACGTCAGGGTCAAGCCAACACAAATTTTGCTAAGTGTTCCTCCTTATTTCGATTAAACAATTTACCATTTACTGAATTTAACAAGTTAAAATGCGACATCAAAAGACAATAACCCATTTTCAGATCCAAAAGTAACCATAAAGACGCGTGAGCCAACATGCAAGTATACATAAATATACAACCCAAAATCCCCAACAATTACCACGTGTGTGCCAGGAACTAGTGTCATGAGTATCACGGGCAATCTAACTAAATATATACTATAGACAAAATATATATACAATTCCACTATCTGAAATAATTAGACGGGAAAATAAGCAAAGGAAAACTCCAAGGCGCTGCTGAGGATCGTCACGAGAAGCAGCTCACCGTGAAGTCATGCCCTCTATAGTCAATAATGAGCTCTAGTCTGATAACCAGGTGCACCAGCCTCAGAACCTGTACAGTTGACTACAAAAGTGCAGCATGAGTACATAAGTAAATATATTCCCAGTGAGTATCCCGTCTAATCTCAAAGAAGTAGTGATGAGTGGTCGACTTGACACTCACTAAGGTCCAATGGTAATAATACAAAACAGGATATAACGAAATGCAGTAGACATGTGAGACAGTAAGCATCAGATACATATCAAGTAAAGAAATCCAGGAAACTACTGAAAACAAGCAACAATGTACACTTTCCTTTTCTCCCAAATATCTGTCAAGTCAATATCAATGAAAACAATACCAAATAGCCAAGCGCACACAAGGGTAAGACAACCGGCCAGAGTCATAAGGAAATATCTAGACACTGAATAGACGTAAAGCTTTCCGCCGCTCGCGAATCATACCTGCGACTCGGGTGCTGACACATTTATATACAATTACCATAAAGCTTCCCTCGATCGCGAATCATACCTGCGATTCGAGTGTTGACACACTAATATACAATTACCATAAAGCTTCCCTCGATCGCGAATCATACCTGCAATTTGAGTGCTGACACACTTATACTGATTTATCATAAAGCTTCCCTCGATCGCGAATCATACTTGCGATTCGAGTGCTGAATCTCATACGCACATATATATATCGAAATATCAATAACTCGGTAGGGGGCTACACATGTAACATAGATTAATCAACTGGGAGTTCAAATGCAACTTCCCACATTTCCATATCAATTCAAAAGTAATAGGCAGCTCAAAGAACACCCAAAGATACATATAAGGCACATAAAGACATGCTTGTGAGCCCTAAAACTACCTGACATAGCATGATAGTCGCTACGTACGGACTCTCGTCACTTTGTACACACGTAGCCCCCAAAACAATTACAAACAACGTATATAACACCTATGAGGACAATTCCCTCTTACAAGGTTAGAAAGGATACTGAGAGCGCGTCGAATATACCCCTCGGACGAAGGATGCGCTCGAACTCCGAACTCTACACTCGAGGACTCGCAACTATCCAAATATGGTACAATGATATCAATTCATGCTCAAAGTGGGGAAATTATCCTATTTATTAAGTAATTCAACATTCTTGAAGAATTCCCAAAATCCAACCCCGGGCCCGCACGTTCAATTTCCGAATATTCTCGAAGGAATTGCTCACCGAAGCCTAAGGATCGTTAATATACGATTTCTACTTGAATTTATAGCAATAAATGAGTAATTCACCAATTTCTCAAGAACCCTAAATTACTACCCAATTCTTTATTTTTCAATGATTTAATAGTTGATTTAGCTAGAAGATCATGAATTAAACTAGTGTTGAAGTGGAATTAGCTTACCTTGACAGTAGCTAGGTTGTGGTGTGCTCTTCCCAAGCTCACAAGACTCTAATGATGGAGGAACAATGAATTAAGGGGGTGAAATCCCGAGTTTCAAAGAATATATACTGCCTGGCTCACAAGGATTTCGCACCTGCTGTATCGCGTCTGCGACTGAGCAACCGCACCTGCCGTCACACCAGATCAGGTGCACCAGTAGAAATTTTAGTTGGTTTTTAGCCCTGTTGGGTGCCCGGGAGGCCCATGGGCCCACCCGAGCCCTCGTCCAAATATACTAACAAGTCTCAAATCATAATATGGATCGCTTGAGCCTTCAAAACACTACAAACAACGCTAAAACTCAAGATCACACCCAAAATCCCTAGAATTATAACTTAAGAACTTTATTTTCTAGAATTCGATAACAATGCGTCGAACCAACCTATACTACTATGAATGACACCAAATTTTGCAGGCAAGTCATGAATGACATAACAGAACTATTCCCGGTCTCGGAATTCCATTCGGACCTCGATAACACAAAAACACGTTCTAAACCAAATTTCAAACTTAAGGAAATTCCTATTTCTATATTGGGCGCCGAAATGCTCCTGGGCCATCGAAAACACATTCTGAACATACGCCCAAGTCTGAAATCATCATACAAAGCTGCTTCAACTGTCGAAACTCGATTCCGAGGCCGTTTGCTAAAAATATTGACCGAAGTCAGACTTGGCCAAAAAAGCCAACCTTAAGGAACCAAGTGTTCCTATAGCACTCTAAACACTTCCAAATCCCGAATCACCTGTCCCCGCAAGTCATAAATCATAATAAGCCGTTACTGGTAGTCTCATTTAGGGGAACAGAGTCCTAATACACAAAATGACCGGTGAGGTCGTTATAGGTTGAAGTTCCGGGGGCCTCAGGTGAGTTTCGGGTGGTTAATGGATCTAATTTTGGGTTGGCAGATTTTTGCTGGTGTTCAGGTCTAGTTTTTTTCTATGCGATTGCAATGGTATGTATGCAACTTCATAGTCTTGTTCTGAGTCAGCAGGACTTTCGGTCTATGCGACCGTATTTGGGAAGTGGCGATCGCATGGGTTATTGGTATGTGTACTATGCGACCGCGTCTGTGTGCTATGTGATCGCATAAGGGAGTGAGGAGTGTGGGGTTCGGCTGTTTAGTTACTCTATGCGAACGCGCTGGGAAGGACTCGATCACATAGAGGGGAAATTTTTTGAGCTTCGCCAATGCGTTCCTAGTGACGTGAACGCACTAAGGCAAATATAAGTGCTGGGCAGTGTATTTAAAAGGCCATATCCGCGACCTTTAGCCATTTTTCACCATTATTGGGCAATTCTTGAAGATTTTGAGATGGATTAAAGAGGGAATCAAAGGGGAAATGCTTGGAGGTAAGATTCTTGACTTCATAAATCGATTCTATGTTGATTTCTAAGTGATTTAACCTGAAATTTGTGGGATTTCAACCCAAAATTGGGGAAACTTAGGGCATGGGAAATTGGAGACTTTAATTGAGTAATTGAAGGGGCAATTGTGGTCCGATTTTGATGTTCTTGGTATAAATAGAATCGTGGGAGGATAAGTATTCCGATTTTTTTCATTTTTATCAAATTCCGAGACGTGGGCTTTCGAGTCGGGTTTGACCAATTTCGGGATTTGTGCCTAATCTTAATAATTTTCGGAGGGGTTTCGTCTCCCTAGCATATTTTGATATCATTAATCTGATTTTGATAGACTCGGACCATTTGGGAGACGATTTGAGCGGCAAGAGTATCGCGGAATAGTTTACGGGCTAGTTTGAGGTAAGTAATGACTGTAAATCTTGTCCTAAGGGTATTAAACCCCGGACTCAGTATTTTCTCACTATTTTGGTATGACGCACATGCTGGATGATGAGCGTGCAACGTGCACTGATTGGGGATTTGGACTTGGTCCTTCCCATGGCAACTATTGAGTTGCGTATTTACTTTTAAATCATATGTTAAATCGTGTTTTCAGACTATTGTTATATTAGGGCTATAAGCCATATTTGGGGCCTTGTGCCGACCTGTTTAGACCCTTTGGGGGATACTTTCCGATATTCCTCACTATATTGATTATGATTTACACTCAATCATTCCATGTTAAACTGTTTTCGAAACTCAAACTTGTTTACACTATTTTGTGATGTAAATACTATTTTGTCGAGTACCCCGTTTTACTGATAGCCCGAGTGGCTTTTTGAGAGATTTCTGACTGAGTGTAGCCGAGGGCCTATGTTGTGAGGATGCTACGGGATCCGGTTGCACGCTGCAGAATGTTACATTGTTTATGATATGTGAGAGTCCGAGGGCTTGAGTGATTATGCCACGAGATGGCTTGATATTAGCGCTTGGGCTGTAAGAGCCCCTCCGGAGTCTGTACACACTCCCAGAGAACGTAGGTATCTACTTAGTGCGAGTGCCGAGTGACAAGTGATTGGGAGGCATGAGTGACTGTGAGGTTGCCCGAGGGGCTGATACAAAGTGATAGTGAGGCATGTTGACTGACTAATTCTGAGGGATGTTATGCCCGAGGATTATGAAATATGCTTTTGCCCGAGAGGCTATCTATGATTTCTATCATTTCAATATTAAATTACCTTGATTTATATGGAATTTGTGAGAAGGCACATTTCAAATTATATTTTACTGAGATTGATGTTTAAATGTTGTAAGGCATCATATTTGTGTTTTTCTGAAAGAAGGAGTCCATTCTCTGTGTATTTTATGAATGCTTTTACGTGTTTCGTTGCCTTAGACATTATTTACTTTCATTACTGCTGATTTGGCATACTTACATTACTCTCTACACCCCTGTGTGCAGATATAGGTGCTGGTACCGAGCGCTAGTTTTCTTCCTTCTTATGGAGCCGAAGTTGGGATTTCGAGGTAGGTGTTTATCGTCCACAACTTTCTCTTTTCCCTTTTTCTTGTTTTGTATTTAGTTCCTTGTTCCCGGATTCGATGTATTATGACAGTAGAGTTATTTTATACTACTCGTAGATGCTTATGACGTGTTGACTCTAGGTTTTGGCGGTAGTAGTTAGACTATTTATTTCGTTGGGTTTTTCTTAAAAATTTGGAAATTTAAAATGCTTATGAAATGTTGGAAATAAATTTTTTGAAATTATGGAAATATTATGTCAATATGTGATTAATGGCTAGTCTAGTTCCATGATAGGCGCCATGATGGCCAGCTTAGGATTTGGTGTTGTGACAGTGCAGCCCGATCCAATATATCTTGTTGCGGCGTGCAACCCAATCCATATATATCTCGATGCGGCGTGCACCCCGATCCATATATATATATATATATATATAAAACGATGCGACATCCACCTTGATCAATCACTATCCTCACAATCCAGCTCTCGGCCTCACTCAATCATCATCCTCACAAGCCACTCGGGCAACTCATCAGAAATCACGGGGACTCAGCCCAAAATTTATCTTTTATTTATTTGAAAACTAAGTGATAAACAGGAATGAACAGTGAACAAGTATAAATTGTGACTGTGATTATATTTTTCTATCAAACCAGTGTCAGAATAGTAGTAAAACACCCCTGAGGGTCCTAACAGGTCAGAACAAGGCCCCAAACATGCCATACAACCCAAAATATAGTTTAAATCTCTAAAATACGGAATATCATATGATTTCAAATCAAATATGCGGCTTAATAGTTGCTACAGGACGGACCAAGTCACAATTTCTACCGGTGCACGCCCACACGCCGTCACCTAGTATGTGCATCACCTTCTTTGTCAAAACAATACGAAATATGGGTTTCATACCCTCAGGTCTAGATTTACAATCGTTACATACCTCAAACGGGATGAAAAATTGCATCGCGAAGCCTTTGCCCCTCGACTCGGCCTCAACGCGCCCCGAATCAATTCAAAATAGATTCATATCATCAAAATATGTTAAGGGAACAAAGCCCACTCGAAAATAACAAATTTACATCAAAAATCCCGAAATTGGCCAAACCCGACCCCGGGGCTCGCATTTCGAGTTCCGATAAAAATAAAAAAACTAGATTCCTTGCGCTCTCACGAGTTCATGCATACCAAATATATCAAAATCAGACCCCGAATGGCCCCTCAACTCCCCAATTTATACTATCCAACTTCAAGCCCTAATCTCCCAAATTTCCCCACTAAAACATGATTAAAGAATGGAATAAATTCCATAAACACAAGATACAAGGTCCAAGTAGCTTACATCACTGAATACACTTAATTTCCCTTTTGAAAGCCCACCTCTAAGCTCCAAAATCCGTCAAAAATGGTGAAGATATGAGTGAAAATTCGCGAAGGAAACCTTATATAGGTTCTGCCCAGCACTCTAGAACCTGCGACTCCATGATACGCACCTGCAGAAAATCACTCGCAGGTGCGGATTTTCACTTAAAACCAAATTCTGCATCTGCGGCCTTCTACATGCACCCGCGACCCC
This sequence comes from Nicotiana knightiana, assembly GCA_005239525.1. NCBI lineage: Eukaryota > Viridiplantae > Streptophyta > Magnoliopsida > Solanales > Solanaceae > Nicotiana > Nicotiana knightiana. Next base: position 25,331 of record ML405155.1, on the reverse strand, counting down.
GCAGGTGCGAGCCAACCTCCGCAGCTGCGCTCCCAGGCCAGGCTCCCTAATTTCGTATTTGCGCAAGGTCGTCCGCACCTGCGCCTTCACACCTGTGGCTCCCCTTCCGCAGGTGCGGCCACACCAGAAGACCTGCACCAGCAGCCAATTTGCAGCACTTTTCCAACTTCCAACCTTCCGAAAATCATTCGAAACCACTCTCGAGCCCCTAGAGGACTCAACCAAAAGTACCAACATGTCATAAATCAATATTACAACTTAGTCGAACCTTCGGAACACTAAAAATAACATCAAATCCAAATTTCAAACCTATGGATTTCTAAACTTCTGAAATCCGCCAATGACGCCGAAACCACCCAAACCTCGTCCGAATGACATGAAAATTTGCACACCCATCCCAAATGACGCTACGAACCTGTTCCAGATTTTGGAGTTCCTAAGTCCCAAATCACCTAATGAAGCTATCCGAGCCACAAAAAACCACATTCCGAGACCATGTACCTATAAGTCAACTTTTGGTTGACTTTTCCAACTAAATAACCGATTTAAGAGAGTAAGTATCTCATATGTCTCCACAACCACTCCAAACCCGGACCAATAAACCCAAGGCAACACAAAAGAGTTTAACCATACAAGAATGAAGCAGAAATGGGGGAGACGGGCTAAACTCTCAGAATGACCGGATGGGTCGTTACATTCTCCCCCTCTGAAACAAACATTCTTCCTAGAACGGGTCTAGAAACATACCTGGAGTCTCAAATAGGTAGGGATATCGGCTCCGCATCTCCCGCTCGGTCTCCCAGGTGGCCTCCTCCACCGGCTACCCTCTCCACTGCACTTTCACTGAAGCTATATTCTTAGACCTCAACCTTTTGACCTGACGACCCAAAATAGCTACTGGCTCCACCTCATAAGATATATCACCCTCTAGCTGAACTAAACTGAAGTCCAAAACATGAGACGGGTCACCAATATACTTCTAAAGCATGGAAACATGAAATACATATGCACGCTCGACAAGCTGGGTGGCAAGGCAAGTCTATAAGCCACCTGTCCAACCCTCTGAAGCACCTCAAAAGGCCCAATGAACCGGGAACTCAACTTGCCCCTCTTCCCAAACCGCATAAACCCGTTCATGGGTGACACCTTCAGCAGGACCTTCTCCCCAGCCATGAAAGATATATCTCGGACCATCCGGTCCAAATTCGTACCTTATCTAAAGCATCTTGTATCAAATTCGTACCCAAGAGCCTGGACTCACCCGACTCAATTCAATCAACCGGAGATCTACACTTCCTCTCGTATAAAGCCTCATATGGAGCCATCTCAATACTCGATTGATAATTATTATTATATGCAAACTCTGAGAGTGGCAAAAAGTTGTCCCATGAACCCCCAAAGTCAATAACACAAGAGCGCAGCATGTCCTCTAGTATCTGAATAGTGCGCTCGGACTGCCCGTCCGTCTGAGGATGAAAAGCCTTGCTCAAACCAATCTGAGTACCCAACTCTCTCTGCACGGACCACCAAAACTGCAATGTTAACTGAGTACCTCTGTCAGAGATGATGGAAACTGGAACACCATGCAGCCGAACAATCTCCCTGATATAAACTCAGCTAGCCACTCCGAAGAATAAGTAGTACCAACAGGAATGAAGTGAGCGGACTTGGTCAGCCGATCCACAAAAACCCATATAGCATCGAACCTCCTCAAAGTCTGTGGGAGCCCCACTACAAAGTTCATGGTGATCCGCTCCCACTTCCACTCAGGAATAACCAACCTCTGATGTAATCCACCGGGTCTCTGGTGCTCAAACTTGACCTACTGGCAGTTGAGACACCAAGCTACAAATCCAACAATATACTTTTTCATACGCCTCCACCAATAATGCTGCCTCATATCCTGATACATCTTTGCGACACCCGGATAGATGTAATACCGCGAGCTATGGGCCTCTTCAAGAATCAACTCCCGAAACCCATCTACATTAGGTATACATATCCGACCCTGCATCCTCATATCACCATCATCGCCAATAACTACATCCCTGACATCACCTCACCGAACTCTATCATGAAGAACAAGCAAGTGTTGGTCATCATACTGGCGCTCTATGATGCATTCATAAAGAGAAGGCCTGGAGGCTACACAAGCCAATACCCGTCGAGGCTCCAATAGATCCAACCTCACTAACTGTCCTGCTAAGTCCTGAACATCAAGTGCTAATTGTCTCTCTGTTGTAAAAGATATGCTTGACTCCCCAAACTCTCTACTCTGCGACTCAAGGCATCGGCCACTACATTGGCCTTCCCCGGATGATATAGAATAGTGATATCATAGTCCTTGAGAAGCTCCAACCATCTCCTCTAAAAAAAAATTTGATCCTTCTGCTTAAACAAGTTTTGCAGGCTACGGTGATCAGTAAAAACCTCACAATGAACCCCATATAAATAATGATGCCATATCTTCAAGGCGTGACAATGGCTGGTAGCTCGAATCATGCACCGGGTAATTCTTCTCATGAGTCTTCAACTGGCACGAGGCGTAGGCAATCACCTTACCCTCCTGCATCAAAACCAACCAATGCCTATCCCCGAGGCATCACAATACACGGTATAAGAACCTGAAGCTGATGGCAATAATAACACTGGATCTGAGGTCAAAGTTGTCTTCAGCTTCTGGATGCTCTTCTCACACTCGTCTGACCACCTGAACAGAGCACCCTTATGAGTCAATTTGGTCAAGGGTGAAGCAATAGAAGAAAACCCGTCCACAAAGCGGCGGTAATATCCCGCCAAACCAAGGAAGCTCATAATCTCTATAGACGAGGACGGTCTAGGCCAACTCTGCATCGCCTGTATCTTCTTCGGAACAACCTGAATACCCTCGTTGGACACCACGTGTCCCAATAAAGTTACTGAGCCATGAAAAAACTCACACTTGGAGAACTTTGCATAAAGCGTCTCCTCCATCAATCTCTGCAATACAACCCTCAAATGCTTAGCATGCTCCTCCTGGCTACGAGAATACACCAGGATGTCATCAATGAACACAATAAAAAAGGAATCTAAATATGGCTGAAATACGATGTTCAACAGATGCATGAATGCTGCTGGGGCATTGGTCAGCCCAAAAGACATCACAAAAAACTCATAGTGGCCATAACGGGTCCTAAAAGCAGTATTGGAAACATCTGAATCCCGAATCTTCAGCTGATGGTACCTGGATCTCAAGTCAATCTTAGAAACACCCTAGCTCCCTAAAGCTGGTCAAACAAATCATCAATACGGTGCAAAGGATACTTATTCTTGATAGTAACCTTGTTCAGCTGCCTGTAGTCAATGCACATTTTCACAGAACCATCCTTCTTCTTCACAAATAACACTGGTGCACCCCAAGGTGACACACTAGGCCGGATGAACCCATTTTCTAGGAGTTCCTGAAGTTGTTCTTTCAACTCCTTCAACTCCGCTGGTTCCATATGATATGGTGGAATAGAAATAGGCTGAGTGCCCGAAACCAGCTCAATGCTTAAATCAATATCCCTGTCAGGCGGCATGCCCGACAGATCTGCAGGAAACACATCCGGATACTTACAGACTACAGGAACAAAATCAACAGTGGGAGTCTCAGCACTGACATCCCTCACAAAAGCCAAACAAGACAGACATCCTTTCTCCACCATACATTGTGCCTTCAGGTATGAAATCACCCTACTAGGCACATAATCAATAGAACCTCTCCACTTGATTCTTGGACATACCATCATTGCTGAGGTCATGGTCTTAAAATGATAATCTAGAAAAGCATGACACGAAGATAGATAATCCATGCCCAATATCACATCAAAGTCAACCATGCTAAGCAATAGCAAATCCACTCGGGTCTCCAGACCCCCAATAGATATTACACACGAATGATACATTCGGTCCACAATAATTGTATCGCCCACCGGAGTCGACACAGGAATAGATGTGACTAAGGACTCGTGTGGCATATCCAAAAAGTGGGCAAAATATGATGAAACTGTCACGACCCAAACTGGAGAATCATGACTAGCACCCGGGCCATACTTGCCGAGCACCAACGAACATTTTATCTAATCTTCTTTATTCTCTTTAAGGGCTGACGAGATCAATATAAATGATAGATATGGATCGTGAACAATCAACAATGAAATATAAGGGCATGAACATACATCACATGGGATGAAAAAACTGCTATGAAACAACATATAAGGTACGAGCTACAACGCTGCCATGAAAGACTATATAACAAAAATTAGCCAACAAGTCATAACAAACTATACATGAGTTGACACCTGTTTATAAGTCTCTAAAGGGGAATAAGTGATGCAACATTGCCGAAACAGGGCCCCGACATACCCATATATCTGATACGCTCAAATTATACTTTAAAATAGTGTAAAGCGGTCGAAGTCAAATATAATAAACCAACAAGGTTGGGGTCGAATCCCACAAGGAATAGGTGTGAAAATAATACTTTGATAGTGTGATTCTTAACTCAAATGATAATTCCATTCCATTAGTGAACGGGAATATGGGGGTTTGTTGTGTAATAATCTAGTAAATGTAGTGGCAATGATAATAATTAAAGTTGTAATTAGTATGATTAAGTAGACCAAGGTTGTGTCCCCTTTTATGAAGTGTAATGCAAATGGGTATTAATATATTATATTTCTAATGGGAAGTTCTTGATATGCAATTGACTTCTAAATGTCTACCCAATATTTTCCAATAATAGGGTAGAATTTCCTCTTTATAATTTTCCCAAATATAAAAGAGTTGCAATAAAACCCAAATCACTTATTGCCAAATAAAACCAACTTATTCCTAAGTGATTCTATTAAACAAGGTTTAAAGCCTTGAGTCTTTGATATTTACTCTTACCAAGTCTAACCCACTTTTCCAAGCTAAGAAAGAATTTATGGCATAAGTTAATGTTTGCAACCACTAACAATAAATATGAAATGAAGAGTAAATAAATATCAACAACCCATTATGCATATATTCAATGGCAAATACCCAAATACATAACACTCATTTAGGGTCCACAACCTTAGTATTTAAGGCTAGCTACACATAATAAATGACAAAAAGCTAAGAATTATAAGTGTCATGAATGCTTACAAAACCAAGGATTTCTTGCTCTAATGCTTCGAAAAAGGAGGAGAATATTTAATAGGGTAATGTTCCTCTAAAACCAGACAAGAATGACCCACAAAACTCTAATAAATTTATTTATAGTGGGCTAAAAATCGGGGCAAAAAACGGACAAAAATAGCCCTTCAGGTCAACTTTGCGTTCACGTTTCTAAACCCTAGTTTCCAGGTAGTCACCACATTATTGATCTGCGGTTCGCATTGTTGATTTGCGGTTCGCATTGCTGATTTGCGGTTCCCATTGTTGATATGCGACCGCAGACTGGCATCTCATTCTTGAGGCAGCATCAGGTACCAGGGATCCTGCGGTTAATTCTGCGGCTCGCATGTGAGTTATGCGGTCGCATAATAGACCGCATTCTTGCTCTTGAATTTGGCCTATCTTTCTGTTGAGGTCTGCAATCCCTTGCTGCATTATGCGATTCGCATGTTAGTTCTGCGACATCCTCTTGTCAAATATGCGATCGCATAGTGTTGATTTCCTCACTTTTTATCTCCTTTGATCTCTTTTCCATGTTCTTGAGTGTTTAAGCCTCATGCGCTGCAAAACATCAAAATTTTATGAGTATAAAAGGTAAATGCTCTTGAAACAAGCTATAATCTAAGCAATTTGGTATTAAATGTGCCGAAATTCTACGGCACATCAACACCCCCAACATAAACTCTTGCTTGTCCCCAAGCAACTAAAATGACTCTATCTTAACTTAAACTTTAACTACAAGACCGGAAACAACTATGACCACGGACAATGTTAAGTGTCAGTACTACAAGCATGCATTTCATCCAATTACCCATTATGAACAGTTACTACTATTTACAAGGAAACTACTCAACTTGTGAACTTTGAGCCTCGAGCTATTTGACAAAATGTTACTCTCAGCTGAGTGTACTTGCACCCGACTTCAAGAACTCAACTACTGTTACACTCTACAGTACATGTGCCCTCATTACAAAGAAAGAAAGTCCCAACTCACAATATTTACAATGACAACAAGTTACATATTTACACAAACACTCACACTCACATAGAATTTCAAGTGTTACAACAAATCATACAATAGGCTTGCCCTTATTTTAATTCGTCGCCATTTTAAGAACATTCGGTTGGAGATCCCATAGGCACTTTCTGGCTTGTAATGTAGGCTTAGGGAAAGGTTGGATAATCATTTGGGTACAAGTGACTACACCCTCCTTGAACACTACTCACATCTTTCTGTTTCAGTGCCTTTGTTTCTTTTTAAATCTCATAGCCTCATTGGTGTTTAGCTTCCAATTGTAGAACTACCCCACTAAATTTCTTCAAAGCTTCCATATATATATATATATATATTTATTTTTTTTATATACATTTGTATCTCTCTTTTTTGTCTTTTTCTTTTTTGAAGCTTGAACAATTTTCATTTGAATCTTTTGAGGTATATGCTCTACACTCAATATACAGCCTAGCCAATCTCTAATTCTCTTACCAAACCCCAACTTAGGCTTTTTGCCTCATTTTCAATATTCAAGGAGGGACGGGTTCAAAAGTGGGGATTAATTTTCAAAACGGGGAAGGCTTGTAATGAGGTGTCCAACAAAAAGACTAAAGGCTCAAATGGAAAACTAGTGGTATTCATGCAAACATTTGGTAGCTTGAAAGGTTCACTGGGTTTCTCGATATCACAAAGAACACCTAAGGTCATTTCTCCAACTCAATGAACTTATTATTAGCACCGAACAACCAACTGGGCAAGTTCTAGCTGACAGAAGTAAACCCAAGAATTATTGATACAAGCATCTAATACACACGACACATGACTGTTTAGTTCAACATCGTTTTAGCTCAAGAGTCGGAGCTTGCCGACTCAAAACTTTCATTATTTACATGTATAATTATAAGTACACACAGAGTCAAAAGGCGAGCCTCAAGTTCACAAAGTTGATATTTTTTTAATGTTTTATTTTTTTTATAGGAAGGGTATGGATTATTTACAGATATACATGCTTGAGACTAGACACTTACACTAAACTGGTCAATACGTTTCGTCCTAGTGCATGGTTCTACTATTCTACCATTGGAAAAACCAAAGGCAATTCATTACTAACAACTAAGGAGAAAAACTCGACATAAAGTNTTTTTTTTTTTTTTTTTTTTTTTTTTTTTTTTTTGTTTTTTAAAATGCAAACAAGAGTTAGCGGTAATGAAATATATTAATATCACAAACAAAATATGTACACTGGTTTACTGGCAACTTGGACATAGTACATAAATAAAAACAAAAATAAAACCATTCATACATAAAACAAAATTACAAGTACTATATTATCCAAGTTGTCACAAAAATAATTACAACCACCACCCCCAACAAAAAAGGTATGCATTGTCCCCAATGCATAAGAAATGTAAAGACAGAGTTAGGGGCTCCTTGGGCCACGCTAAGCGCTACGGGAGTCGGTGGTATCCTCAAATGCCACATGGACAAGAGCATCTGACTGCCCATCAGGAGGCATAGCAGCTACTGGTGGTGGAGGAACTACTACATGCTCAGCGGCAAGAGTGATCGGAGTCTGGGAGCTGCCGCCCTTATCTGCTGATGGCTGAACTGAGGCTGGGGCAGCTGTGTCCTCTAGAGAACGGTGAATTGCAAGCTGAATGAGCGCCTCCTTTGTCGGCTCTACAATTGTAGGGATGACAACCCCCTTTCCTTATCCTGAGGACCCTGCTTCTCGTCATATGAAGAGGACTCCTCTCCAGAAGGTATAGAAACAGGTGCGGGAGGAGCTGAAGGCGGAAGGATAATCGGTGCGGCCAAGGCTGTCATCAGCGTGGAGAAATCAAGGTCTAGCCCAGGCTCGGAGGTACCAACTCCCTGTTCCCCTTCCTTGGGAAGGAGGGATGAGAAGTCAAACTCCAAGTGTTGCAGTCGGTGGAGCTCCTTCTGCAAAGTGGACACATCGGTCCGGAGCTCTGACAAGTGTCTAACCTCACCTCGCTTAACCTTTTCAATGCGTGCCTCAAGCCCTTGAAGGCGACCCTCAAGGGTAGTTACTGAAGACCGAATGGGGGTGAGGGCCTGCCGGATCAAAGTAGGAAGTTCTCTTAGGAGCTTGTCTACCTTAGCATTGGTAAGCTGAGCTAGGAGACCAAGCTGGGAGAGGACAGGCAGCGGAGTGGGGGGTGCCAGCACGGGCAGTAGGCTGTGAGGCAGTGGTGGATGGATCTACTGTAGAAGGCTGGAGCTCTAAGGGCGCTGCCTCTGTAGGGGTAGGCAATGGGATAACTGGAGGAGAAGCTGCTGCCCTGGGCCCTGCATCAGTGATACGGGTGATGTCGATATCGTTGTCAATCTTTGCTGTCTTGTCACATGTAGGCATAAGAGGGACCTCAGCAGCTCGGCACAATGCAGTGATGCGGCAGAGGAAAGGAAATGAAGTCTTCTTCTGCCAAGCTCGGACCCCAATCTCTTGAAAAATAATGTCGGTCACATCGACATTGATCCCTGAAATAATGTAAGAAATGAGAATGGCCTTCTCAATGCTTATATGTGTTTCGTTTCTGGTGGGAATCAGACGGGAAGAAAAAAAATCAAGCCAGAATCTTCCTTCTCTCGAAAGATCTTCTTTGTAAATCTTGTGGTTGGGAGAAATCTTGGCCGGAGCCCCTTTTGTAATAGTAGAGGCGACCTAAGCACGCTCTCCATCTTTGTTGGCCAATTTGGCCTCGTATTCCGTCGTGCTTGGGTGCGATGTTGAAAAATACCGAGCATGGATGGCGGCCTAGTGACACTCCAGTTCAACCCCCCTGACTAACACTACATCACTGAAAATTTTGTTCCTCTTGTGATGGGCATTTCTAGAAGCAGCATAAGAGGCATAGAATTCTCTCACCATGGTCTCGTTGTATTCCCCGAGGGGCTCAGTAAAGCAGTCCCATTTTCTTGTTCTTATTTTCTGTAGAATATGGGGATATTGCTCTTTCAGGCCGTTGAGACTGAGCCTTTTCTTGGGTAAGATCTTTCATGTGGTCAGACCCTCTCTGTACAACTCCCAAGATAGGGGCAGTGGAAGGTGTAGCTGATAATCGTCCCCCTGTTTCCTCCGTACCTCAGCTTCCAAGTTTACCCCCGGTTCACTATCCCCCTCATCATACTTGGAGGGGCTTTCAACAATATCCGATGGAGGTGCTTGACATGCATGCTTGGCTGGAGGTGCCTACCTACTTGTGGAGGCTCTCTTAGCTATTGTATCCATATGAGGCATTGCTACAAAGAGAAACTACGTATGAGTGGACGGGCAGGAAAAATAAAAACATATTACGAAAAGATGAACAAAAAGGACACAAATTTTGACTTATGCGACGAGGTATGCGATCGTATAACCACAATGCGGATCGCAAACCTGTCGCATAAGCGAACATAGTTAAACAAAGAGCACTAATGCAATATCATATGCGATCGCATAACCACTATGCGGTTTGCATATGCATCGTAGAAGTGGATGGGCAAAATGGAAAAAAAATATGCGATCGCATAACTCACCGCAAAGGTGATTATGCGATCGCAGACAGGTCGTAAACTGGGAGGTGGGCTGGGAAAACATTCTGTTGAAGGGTGTGACGCATCTGCGAACCAAATTTTGACTATGCGATCGTATATGCGTTGCATATATCTTCGTTCCTAATGGGCCTCAGACAGGATTTGCGACAAAGATGCGGTCCGCATTTTCAAAATGCGATCCGCAGATCCTTCAAGTACATCATTCTAGCCCTAACTATGGCGGATTTGCAATATTAACAACCTCCCAGGCCTAATTACCAGTCAAAAATTCTACCCTTCCCCCTCCCCTTTACGATTTCACCACATCACATTAACGACACTACGGAATCCATGATTCAAAATGAGATAAAACAAAAAAGTAGACTAGAGAAGAGGGGAGAGAAGGACATACCAGATTAGTAGATGTAGAAGACTAGATTGTTTTACCACTCGACTGTTGCAATGAAGGTTCTTTGCTCTTTCGATTCCTATTTGTTTGTCTTGTTTTTGTTTAAGAGGGAAGACCTGAGAGAGAGAACAATGAGGACTTACTTGGGGGCGAAATGCGATGGGGGAGATATAACAGAAGGGAGTGTGTGATCACATCTTCAGCATGCGGTGAAATATTCACTGGCTTACCAAGTTAGAAATGCGGTGAACTTATGCGATCGCATAAAAGACATGCGTTTCTCATAGTACCTAGATATCACATTCATCACGGACATTTTCCAAGCACACTGTTGATGTCTGTGACCATAATGCGAACCGCAGACATGAAATGCGGTAGCATATGCGTCGTAGACTGGCCAAATATTTTATTTTTTTTTTTAATTTTTTTCCATGGCTTTCATGCACTTCAAACCTGTCTTTGCTTTTGTTTGCCTTATCTGCACTCACGCAGCCGTTAAACTGCTCCAAAAGCCACAGTTATAAAAATAAAATAAAATAAAAACACGAAGATGAAAAAGAGATAAACAGAAAATGTTACCACACATGGGTTGCCTCCCATGAAGTGTTTGATTTAATGTCGCGGCACGACGAGGTTGGTACTCCCTTGGAGTCATTCATCAGTAGGACAAGGACCATTCTTCACAATCGGTACCCAAGTAGTGTTTGATGCGTTGGTCGTTTACCTTGAACGTACGAAGTCCGTCCTCAGTTGCTAGTTCCACAACACCAAAAGGAGAGACATTTACCACTTTGAAAGGGCTAGACCATTTAGATTTGAGTTTGCCCGGGAAGAGTTTGAGTCGGAATTGAATAGTAACACCGAGTCACAAGTGTGGAACTCCCATTTCAGGATCTTCTTGTCATGGACCACCTTTATTCTCACTTTATACATAGCTGCGCTCTCATAAGCGTGGAAACAGAATTCCTCCATTTCATTGAGTTGATTGAGCCTCAAATTAGCAGCGTCATTCCAGTCCAGGTTCAATTTCTTGAGTGCCCACATGGCTTTGTGCTCAAGCTCCACGGGTAGATGACATGATTTTCCGAACACTAGCCTGTATGGAGAGGTACCTATAGGAGTTTTGTATGCGGTCCGGTAGGCCCATAATGCATCATCCAGTTTCCTTGACCAGTCGGTCCGGTTTGCAATAACTGTTTTTTCTAGGATGTTCTTTATCTCTCTGTTTGAGACTTCAACTTGGCCACTCGATTGGGGATGATAAGGCGTTGACACCTTGTGCTTCACACCATACTTCTCCAATAGGCCATTGAACGCCCTGTTCCAAAAATGAGAACCACCGTCACTAAGAAATGCTCTAGGAGTGCCGAACCGTGTGAATATGTTTCTTTTCAAGAACGCGGTTACACTCCTAGCTTCATTGTTTGGCAAGGCAACGGATTCAACCCACTTGGACACATAGTCCATGGCTACAAGATGTACTTCATCCCACAAGAACTTACAAACGGCCCCATACGTCAAAAATTTCAACCTCCAACACAAAGTTCATTGGCATTTCATGCCTCTTTGTAAATATGTCCCTTGTTGTTGTCATTGTAAATATTGTGAGTTGGGACTTTCTTTCTCTCTTGTGCGGGCGCATGAATTAGGATTGAATGGTGGAATTGATATTAAAAAAAAATATTAACGAGTTGAGCATTTGTAGTAGACTAGTGTTGTTGAGTCACTTCTTGAAGCTTTTTCTTGTCACTTGATTGTTTTTAAATCTCCCGTGCACTTCTGGAAATTGTTTGTAAATGAGGGAGTTATTCGGTTAAGATGCATACATGAGCCTAATTATTAGTACCAACCAAATCCATAAGTGTAATGCTTAGTTGGAGAATGTGGCGTGTGAATAAGAGCAATGCAATTTGTGTTTGAAATAGTAGAACCTCATTTAGTTATTAGTTTTGATTTGCTTGAGGACAAGCAAAAGTTCTAAGTTGGGGGTGTTGATAAGTGGTGATTGTACCACTCATTTTGGCCTATTTTCGTTAGATTTTGTATCGTTCAATGATAACTTGAGGTTGTTATTAGTGTGTAATTGCTCAATTTTAAGGGAAATGAAGCCATGAAGTGGTTGGTGTTAAATTGGAATGAAGTTGAACAAAAAGTGGTGAAAAGTGCACAAAAATCTTTAGTGATTCTGCACCTGGACTCTGGGCCGCTGGTGCCAGACCGCACCTGCGGAGGACTGAACGCACCTGCGAAGGAAGGCAAAACCACACAAACTCGCACCTGCGGAACCGCAGGTGCGACCATTTATCCGCACCTGCGGAAATCTGTCAAGCCATCCAGAACCGCGCCTGCGAGTGGATTTCCGCTCCAGCGGAACCGCACCTGCGAAAATTCTTCTGCAGGTGCGGTCAACGGGCATCCGACCTGGGAAATAATGTAAAATCACATTTCTCATTCCCCACTCTCATATACTCGACCTAGCAGATCTTTTGGGATATGTTTGGCTTTGTAAATATAATTTTGAGTAGAGGAGAAACAAGTCTTGAAGCTAGTGTTTGCACACACACTTTGGATTTGAAGATTTCACTCTTGTGGTTAAGGTTTTCTTACCCATTTATGTTTGTTTCTTCATTTCCTTTCTTTGTATTGTATATTTAAGTGTGTAGTATTTATTTCCAACTCTTGAATCTTTTTTATGGAAGATTACATATTTAAAGTGTGGATTAAGTACCCTGTTGTGCTTATGTATTGAATGATTTTATTATATTTATGAAGTGAGTTATTGTTTCTTTAATTATTCTTGTTCTTTATTGTTTCCAAAGGGATTAGATAACCCTAGGACTTTCCCATTAAATCTGAATTAATTTTGGAAAATATAATTTGGAGTTGGGAAAGATTAATTAACAAGAACTTGAGGCTTTAACCCTCATTTTATAGATTCTACTTAGGGATATGATTGAACTACTTGTAGCCATAATCGGAAGTGCTTAATCTCTTAATTGGGTTAGGAATAATTCAATTAAGAAGTATTGTTAGTCTTTGGAAAAAGCTAGTGGAGAATTATTATCCGTGGCTAATTAACATAAACTCGCTCATATTTGTGAAATCGTGAAATACATTGAATCTTTACTTGAGTGTAATTCCCAAAGCATCCATTCTTGTTGCGATTGATCATTTTACTTGCTTTCTAGGTTAACAACTTTCTAAACCAAAATCTTATTTGTTTGGCATTGCGTGATAAGTGATAATTCTCTTGCATTCCTAATCTCCTCCATATTGTTTTCTGTGGGATTCGACCCCAAACTTGTTGGGTTACTATATTTGACATCGATCGCTTACACTATTTTAAGGTGTAATTTGAGCGTATCACCGTCATAGAGAATTGCTCTAGGAGTGCGGAACCGTGTGAATATGTTTCTTTTCAAGAACGCGGTTACACTCCTAGCTTCATTGTTTGGCAAGGCAATGGCGTCAACCCACTTGGACACGTAGTCCATGGCTACAAGAATGTACTTCATCCCACAAGAACTTACAAACGGCCCCATAAAATTGATGCCCCATACTCCAAAAATTTCAACCTCCAACACAAAGTTCATTGGCATTTCATGCCTCTTTGTAAATATGTCCCTTGTTGTTGTCATTGTAAATATTGTGAGTTGGGACTTTCTTTCTCTCTTGTGAGGGTGCATGGATTAGGATTGAATGGTGGAATTGATATTAAAAAAAAATGAACAAGTTGAGCATTTGTAGTAGACTAGTGTTGTTGAGTTACTTCTTGAAGCTTTTTCTTGTCACTTGATTGTTTTGAAAACTCCCGTGCACTTCTGGAAATTGTTTGTAAATGAGGGAGTTATTCAGTTAAGATTCATACATGAGCCTAATTATTAGTACCAACAAAATCCATAAGTGTAATGCTTAGTTGGAGAATGTGGCGTGTGAATAAGAGCAAAGCAATTTGTGTTTGAAATACTAGAACCTCATTTAGTTATTAGTTTTGATTTGCTTGAGGACAATCAAAAGTTCTAAGTTGGGGGTGTTGATAAGTGGTTATTGTACCACTCATTTTGGCCCCTTTTCTTTAGATTTTGTATCGTTCAATGATAACTTGAGGTTGTTATTAGTGTGTAATTGCTCAATTTTAAGGGAATGGAAGCCATGAAGTGGTTGATGTTAAATTGGAATGAAGTTGAGCAAAAAGTGGTGAAACGTGCACAAAAAGCTTCAGTGATTCTGCACCTGCACTCTGGGCCGCTGGTGCGAGACCGCACTTGCAGAGGACTGAACGCACCTGCGAAGGAAGGCACAACCACACAAACTCGCACCTGCGATGCATTTCATGCACCTGCGGAACCGCAGGTGCGACCATTTATCCGTACCTGCGGAAATCTGCCAAGCCATCCAGAACCACGCCTGCGAGTGGATTTCCGTTCCTGCGGAACCGCACCTGCGAAGATTCTTCCGCATGTGCGGTCAACGGGCATCAAACCTGGGCAAATATGTAAAATCACATTTCTCATTCCCCACTCTCATATACTCGACCTAGCAGATCTTTTGGGATATCTTTGGCTTTGTAAATATAATTTTGAGTAGAGGAGAACAAGTCTTGAAGCTAGTGTTTGCACACACACTTTGGATTTGAAGATTTCACTCTTGTGGTTAAGGTTTTCTTACCCATTTATGTTTGTTTCTTCATTTCATTGCTTTGTATTGTATATTTAAGTGTGTAGTATTTATTTCCAACTCTTGAATCTTGTTTATGGAAGATTACATATTTAAAGTGTGGATTAAGTACCTTGTTGTGCTTATGTATTGTATGATTTTATTATATTTATGAAGTGAGTTATTGTTTCTTTAATTATTCTTGTTCTTTATTGTTTCCAAAGGGATTAGCTAACCCTAGAACTCGCCCATTAAATCCGAATTAATTTTGGAAAATATAATTTGGGGTTGGGAAAGATTAATTAACAAGAACTTGAGGCTTTAACCCTCATTTTATAGATTCTAGTTAGGGATATGATTGAACTACTTGTATCCATACTAGGAAGTGCTTAATCTCTTAATTGGGTTAGGAATAATTCAATTAAGAAGTCTTGTTTGTCTTTGGAAAAAGCTAGTTGAGAATTATTATCCGTGGCTAATTAACATAAACTCGCTCATATTTGTGAAATCGTGAAATACATTGGATCGTTACTTGAGTGTAATTCCCGAAGCATCTATTCTTGTTTCCATTGATCATTTTACTTGCTTTCTAGGTTAGTTTATATTTTCGCATTTAGTTATAAACAACTTTCTAAAACAAAATCTTATTTGTTTGGCATTGCGTGATAAGTGATAATTCTCTTGCATTCCTAATCGCCTCCATATTATTCTCTGTGGGATTCGACCCCAAACTTGTTGAGTTACTATATTTGACATCGATCGCTTACACTATTTTAAGGTGTAATTTGAGCGTATCACCGTCACAGAGAATTGCTCTAGGAGTGCCGAACCGTGTGAATATGTTTCTTTTCAAGAACGCGGTTACACTCCTAGCTTCATTTTTTGGCAAGGCAATGGCATCAACCCACTTGGACACATAGTCCATGGCTACAAGAATGTAGTTCATCCCACAAGCACTTACAAACGGCCCCATAAAATTGATTCCCCATACGTCAAAAATTTCAACCTCCAACACAAAGTTCATTGGCATTTCATGCCTCTTTGTAAATATGTCCCTTGTTGTTGTCATTGTAAATATTGTGAGTTGGGACTTTCTTTCTCTCTTGTGAGGGCGCATGAATTAGGATTGAATGGTGGAATTTATATTAAAAAAAAAATGAACGAGTTGAGCATTTGTAGTAAACTAGTGTTGTTGAGTCACTTCTTGAAGATATTTCTTGTCACTTGATTGTTTTTTAATCTCCCGTGCACTTCTGGAAATTCTTTGTAAATGAGGGAGTTATTCGGTTAAGATGCATACATGAGCCTAATTATTAGTACCAACAAAATCCATAAGTGTAATGCTTAGTTGGAGAATGTGGCGTGTAAATAAGAGCAAAGCAATTTGTGTTTGAAATAGTAGAACCTCATTTAGTTATTAGTTTTGATTTGCTTGAGGACAAGAAAAAGTTCTAAGTTGGGGGTGTTGATAAGTGGTTATTGTACCACTCATTTTGGCCTCTTTTCGTTAGATTTTGTATCGTTCAATGATAAATTGAGGTTGTTATTAGTGTGTAATTGCTCAATATTAAGGGAAATGAAGCCATGAAGTGGTTGATGTTAAATTGGAATGAAGTTGAACAAAAAGTGGTGAAACGTGCACAAAAAGCATCAGTGATTCTGCACCTGCACTCAGGGCTGCTGGTGCGAGACCGCACTTGCAGAGGACTGAACGCACCTGCGAAGGAAGGCACAACCACACAAACTCGCACCTGCGGAACCGCAGGTGCGACCATTTATCCGCACCTGCGGAAATCTGCCAAGCCATCCAGAACCGCGCCTGCGAGTGGATTTCCGCTCCTGCGGAACTGCACCTGCGAAGATTCTTCCGCATGTGCGGTCAACGGGCATCAAACCTGGGCAAATATGTAAAATCACATTTCTCATTCCCCACTCTCATATACTCGACCTAGCAGACATCTTTGGCATATCTTTGGCTTTGTAAATATAATTTTGTGGAGAGAAGAACAAGTCTTGAAGCTAGTGTTTGCACACACACTTTGGATTTGAAGATTTCACTCTTGTGGTTAAGGTTTTCTTACCCATTTATGTTTGTTTCTTCATTTCATTGCTTTGTATTGTATATTTAAGTGTGTAGTATTTATTTCCAACTCTTGAATCTTGTTTATGGAAGATTACATATTTAAAGTGTGGATTAAGTACCTTGTTGTGCTTATGTATTGTATGATTTTATTATATTTATGAAGTGAGTTATTGTTTCTTTAATTATTCTTGTTCTTTATTGTTTCCAAAGGGATTAGCTAACCCTAGAACTCGCCCATTAAATCCGAATTAATTTTGGAAAATATAATTTGGGGTTGGGAAAGATTAATTAACAAGAACTTGAGGCTTTAACCCTCATTTTATAGATTCTACTTAGGGATATGATTGAACTACTTGTATCCATACTCGGAAGTGCTTAATCTCTTAATTGGGTTAGGAATAATTCAATTAAGAAGTCTTGTTAGTCTTTGGAAAAAGCTAGTTGAGAATTATTATCCGTGGCTAATTAACATAAACTCGCTCATATTTGTGAAATCGTGAAATACATTGGATCGTTACTTGAGTGTAATTCCCGAAGCATCTATTCTTGTTTCCATTGATCATTTTACTTGCTTTCTAGGTTAGTTTATATTTTCGCATTTAGTTATAAACAACTTTCTAAAACAAAATCTTATTTGTTTGGCATTGCGTGATAAGTGATAATTCTCTTGCATTCCTAATCGCCTCCATATTATTCTCTGTGGGATTCGACCCCAAACTTGTTGAGTTACTATATTTGACATCGATCGCTTACACTATTTTAAGGTGTAATTTGAGCGTATCACCGTCACAGAGAATTGCTCTAGGAGTGCCGAACCGTGTGAATATGTTTCTTTTCAAGAACGCGGTTACACTCCTAGCTTCATTGTTTGGCAAGGCAATGGCATCAACCCACTTGGACACATAGTCCATGGCTACTAGAATGTAGTTCATCCCACAAGCACTTACAAACGGCCCCATAAAATTGATTCCCCATACGTCAAAAATTTCAACCTCCAACACAAAGTTCATTGGCATTTCATGCCTCTTTCTAAATATGTCCCTTGTTGTTGTCATTGTAAATATTGTGAGTTGGGACTTTCTTTCTCTCTTGTGAGGGCGCATGAATTAGGATTGAATGGTGGAATTTATATTTAGAAAAAAATGAACGAGTTGAGCATTTGTAGTAAACTATAGCATTTGTAGTAAACTAGTGTTGTTGAGTCACTTCTTGAAGATTTTTCTTGTCACTTGATTGTTTTTTAATCTCCCGTGCACTTCTGGAAATTGTTTGTAAATGAGGGAGTTATTCGGTTAAGATGCATACATGAGCCTAATTATTAGTACCAACCAAATCCATAAGTGTAATGCTTAGTTGGAGAATGTGGCGTGTGAATAAGAGCAATGCAATTTGTGTTTGAAATAGTAGAACCTCATTTAGTTATTAGTTTTGATTTGCCTAAGGACAAGCAAAAGTTCTAAGTTGGGGGTGTTGGTAAGTGGTGATTTTACTACTCATTTTGGCCTCTTTTCGTTAGATTTTGTATCGTTCAATGATAACTTGAGGTTGTTATTAGTGTGTAATTGCTCAATTTTAAGGGAAATTATGCCATGAAGTGGTTGGTGTTAAATTGGAATAAAGTTGAACAAAAAGTGGTGAAAAGTGCACAAAAAGCTTCAGTGATTCTGCACTTGCGAACTCTGGGCCGCTGGTGTGAGACCGCACCTGCGGAGGACTCAACGCACCTGCGAAGGAAGGCACAACCACACAAACTCGCACCTGCAATGCATTTCAAGCACCTGCGGAACCGCAGGTGCGGCCATTTGAAATCTGTCAAGCCATCTAGAACCGCATCTGCGAGTGGATTTGCGCTCCTGCGGAACCGCACCTGCGAAGATTCTTTCGCAGGTGCGGTCAACGGGCATCAGACCTGGGCAAATATGTAAAATCACATTTCACATTCCCCACTCTCATATACTCGACCTAGCAGGTCTTTTGGGTTATCTTTGGCGTTGTAAATATAATTTTGAGTTGAGGAGAACAAGTCTTGAAGCTAGGGTTAGCATACACACTTTGGATTTGAAGAATTCACTCTTGTGGTTAAGGTTTTCTTACCCATTTATGTTTGTTTCTTCATTTCCTTGCTTTGTATTGTATATTTAAGTGTGTAGTATTTATGTCCAACACTTGAATCTTTTTTATGGAAGCTTACAAATTTAAAGTGTGGATTAAATACCTTGTTGTGCTTATGTATTGAATGATTTTATTATATTTATGAAGTGAGTTATTGTTTCTTTAATTATTCTTGTTCTTTAATGTTTCCAAAGGGATTATCTAACCATAGGACTCGCCCATTAAATCCGAATTAATTTTGGAAAAGATAATTTGGGGTTGGGAAAGATTAATTAACAAGAACTTGAGGCTTTAACCCTCATTTTATAGATTCTACCTAGGGATATGATTGAACTACTTGTAGCCATACTCGGAAGTGCTTAATCCCTTAATTGGGTTAGGAATAATTCAATTAGGAAGTCTTGTTAGTTTTTGGAAAAAGCTAGTTGAGAATTATTATCCGTGGCTAATTAACATAAACTCGCTCATATTTGTGAAATCGTGAAATACATTGGATCGTTGCTTGAGTGTAATTCTTGAAGCATCCATTCTTGTTGCCATTGATCATTTTACTTGCTTTCTAGGTTAGTTTATATTTTTGCATTTAGTTATAAACAACTTTTAAAACCAGAATCTTCGTTGTTTGGCATTGCGCGATAAGTGATAATTCTCTTGCATTCCTAATCGCCTCCATATTGTTCTTTGTGGGGTTCGAACCCAACCTTGTTGGGTTACTATATTTGACATCGATCGCTTACACTATTTTAAGGTGTAATTTTAGCGTATCACCATCAGAGAGAATTGCTCTATGAGTGCCGAACCGTGTGAATATGTTTCTTTTCAAGAACGCGGTTACACTTCTAGCTTCATTGTGTGGAAAGGAAACGGCTTCAACCCACTTGGACACATAGTCCACGGCTACAAGAATGTACTTTATCCCACAAGAACTTACAAACGGCCCCATAAAATGGATGCCCCATACGTCAAAAATATCAACCTCCAACACAAAGTTCATTGGCATTTCATGTCTCTTGGTGATGTACCCTTGTCGTTGGCATTGGTCACATGCTTTGACCATTTTATATGCATCATGATATATAGTTGGCCAATAGTATCCACATTCAAGCACTTTCTCCGCCGTCTGGTTCCCTCCATGATGACCCCCCGCAGGTGAGTCATGACATGCCTTTAGAATAGGCATCACTTCTTCTTCTGGGACACATCTTCTAATAATGGTGTCCGCACAGATGCGGAACATAAATGGTTCCTCCAATGACGACAGTCCTTACAATTTCTTCTTCTGGTATGACTCCAAGCCATCAGGAATAAGCTCACTCACCAAATAATTTGCTATATCGGCATACCAAGGAGCTAAAGAAGAAGATAATGCCAGAATATGCTCATTAGGGAAGGCATCATCAATATCTAAGTCATCTTTCGTGCGCCCATTTTCTTCAATTCGAGAGAGATGGTCCGCAACTTGATTCTCTGTGCCTTTCCGGTCTTTGACCTCAAAGTCATATTCTTGCAATAGAAGGACCCATCGGATTAACCTTGGCTTGGCATTTTTCTTCGCCATGAGATAGCGAAGAGCAGCGTGATCTGTAAAGACTATCACCTTGGATCCCAAAAGATAAGCCCGAAATTTCTCAAAAGCATAGACAATAGCAAGGAGTTCTTGCTTTGTCACTGTGTAGCTCATTTGGGCACCGTTGAGAGTTTTTCTTGCATAGTAGATGGGATGAAGAACTTTGTTGGCCGTTGACCCAAAACCGCTCCAATAGCTACACCACTAGCGTCACACATAAGCTCGAATGGGAGAGACCAATCCGGTGTGACAATAATAAGGGTCGTGGTGAGCTTTTCCTTAAGCTCCTCAAATGCTTTGATGCATTAATCATTGAACAAGAACTTGGCATATTTTTCAAAGAGTTTGCACATAGGGTTTGCAAGTTTTTAAAAGTCCTTGATGAAGTGCCGATAGAAGCCGGCATGACCAAGAAAGCTTCGGATGCCTTTCACCGAAATTGGAGGAGGGAGTTTGGAGATGACCTCAACCTTTGCCTGATCGACCTCAATGCCATTTTTTAAAATTTTGTGCCCCAACACAATCCCTTCATCGACCATGAAGTGACATTTTTCCCAACTGAGTACAAGATTGGTTTCTTCCTACCGTTTTAGCACTTGCCGGAGGTTGTCAAGGAAATGCTCAAAAGAATCACCAACTACCGAGAAATCATCCGTGAAGTCTTCCAAAAAATCCTCCAACATATCGGAGAATATGGACATCATACATCGTTGAAACGTGGTTGGGGCATTGCACAACAAAAAAGACATCCGACTAAAAGCAAAGGTGCCGTACGGGCAAGTGAAGGTTGTTTTCTCTTGAGCTTCCAAAGCTATATTGATTTGGTTGTAGCCGGAATATCCATCAAGGAAGAAATAGAAGGATCTTCCCGCTAACCGATCAAGCATTTGATCAATAAAAGGCATATGGAAATCATCCTTGCAAGTAGCATTGTTAAGCTTCCGGTAGTCCATGCACACTCTCCATCCGGTTACCGTCCGCGTAGGGATAAGTTCATTGTTTTCATTGTGGATCATCGTGATGCCTCCTTTCTTTAGCACACATTGCACTGGACTGACCCACGGACTATCCACAATGGGGTAGAAAACCCCGGCGTCCAACCATTTGATTATCTCCTTCTTGACTACCTCTTGCATAGAGGGATTTAATCTTCTTTGATGCTCTACGCTTGGTTTGCTCCCTTCTTCGAGTTGGATTTTGTGTTCACATTCCGGCGGGAATTCCTCGGATGTCCGCTATTGTCCATCTAATCGCTTTTCGGTGCTCTCGCAATACATTTAGCAATGCATCAACCTGCACATCATTCAACAAAGAAGACACGATTACGGGTAAAGTATCATTAGAGCCAAGAAATTTATACCTCAATTGCGATGGGAGTGGTTTGAGCTCAAAGTGTGGTGGCTCCATGATTGAAGGCTTTGCGGGCGGTGTCATTCGATTCTCTAGGTCGAGGGAAAGCTTCTTTGGTGCATATGTATAGGACCCACACCCCTCCAATGCATTGACTATCTCCGCATAACCCTCAATGTTTTCATCATCAAAATTTACCAAAATATCCGCCAATGCCTCGCCGAGGCCCTCTTCTTTCGTTTTCATCACAACGGCATCTTCCACCTCGTCAACAACATCAATTACCGAGATCCCCTCATATACGCTTGGCAGTTTCAACCCCTTACTTGCTTAGAATGTAACTTCTTCAGCATTCAGTTGGAATTTGATTTCATGTCTTTCCGAATCCATTAATGCTCTTCCAGTTGTGACGAATGGTCTTCCTAAAATGATAGGAATCTCCTTATCCACCACACAATCGAAGATGACAAAGTCGGCCAGGAGAAGGAACTTCCCTACCTTCACTAGAACATTATTAACAATGCCCAAGGGTTTCTTTATGGTTCGATCGGCCATTTGCAAACGCATGCTAGTTGGTCTTGGTAATCCCAATCCCGCTTGCTTGCAAATAGCAAGAGGCATCAAATTTATACTAGCACCGTTGTCACAAAGGGCTCTAGAAAAATTTCTCAACCCAATGGTGCATAGGATAGTAAAAGCTCCCGGGTCTCTCTTCTTCTTCACGGTTGATGTAGCATTTATTGAACTAACCAGGTGAGTCAAATTTACCACCTCATTCTTTGTTGTTCTCTTCTTTATCATCAACTCTTTCAAGTACTTGGCGAAACCCGGCATTTCTTGGAAAGCTTCGAAGAATGGAATATTCACCGACATTTGCTTCAAGATGTCATAGAATTTTTCAAACTTCCCATCATCCACTCTTCGTGCAAGCCTTTGAGGAAATGGAGGGTTAGGCCTAGGAATTTGTGGAGGAGTTTTTGAGGTCTCCTTCGCCTTTTTCATGACCTTTCCTTTTCTTTCTCTTTGAATCTCATCCTCTAGGGGGGTTTCCTCAACCTCCACTACTACCGACAACTCACTCCGTGCTTCCTCTCCTTGATCAATGTTCTCGACATCAATCACTTTCTCACTCTCGTCTTGAATCACCTTACCACTTCTCGTTGTGATGGCCATGCAATGAGATGTCGATCCCCCCTGGACCGCTTTTTGGGTTGACTACCGTGTCACTTGGAAGTGTGCCTCTTTGCTTGGGAGTTTTCTCTCTTGATAGATCTCTCATTTTTAATTCAAGTTTTTGAATCAAAGCGGTGTGTGAACCCACCACCTCAGACATATTCCTCATTGATGCATCACTTTTCTCTTGATTTTGAAAAATCCGCTCTAGCATCCCTTCCATTTTTGATTCACTTGACGACCTGATGCGAGACTAAATTGCATAGTTTAACATGTGATATACCTTACATTTTATGCGCATTAATGATAAAATTACACTTGTTATGTGCTTAATGGAGTTTATTTCATGTGTAGGTGAATTGGAAATGGAAACGGAGCTAAAGGGATGCAAATACGTC
>ML405154.1:36943-177263 GCA_005239525.1 Nicotiana knightiana | reverse complement strand
TATGTATTAAATGTATACTGTATTAATACTCTGTATCTTACTATATGTGGATTGATGTTCTGTTCTGTGTGTTTTGTTATCTTCAGACTTGATTTATTTTCATTATTACTGAGTTGGCGTACTCATCATTACTCCCTGCACCTCTGTGTACTGGTTCTGAGCAGTAGCCATCTGAGATCGTTTATCGTCAGCTTTGGGATTTCGAGGTAGCTGTCCAGCGTGCACAGCTTCTCCATTTCCCTTCCTTCATTAGTATTTAGTATTTTGTTCTGAGACAGTGTATTATGACATTAGCAGTGTTAATATTATTGTTAGATGCTCGTGATCGGTTGATTCCAGTTTTGGGGAATAATTTAGGCTGTTAGATTATATCATGCTTTGTTAAAGACTTAGAATATTTTATGCTTATTATTATAATTTTTGAGAAATTATATTAAAATAAATGTGTAGTTACGTGATAGTAGATAGCCTAGTTCCACGATAGGCGCCATCATGACCAGTTAGGATTTGGTGTCGTGGCACTTCCTCTGTTGGATGTTTTCGCCACAACACTTTCACTGAAGCAACCTTCTTCGACCTTAATTGTCGCACTTGTCTATCAAGAATAGTTATCGAACCTTCTTCATAATTTAAGTTCTCATCAAGATCCACATCCTCGGGCTAAATCTTATGACTTCCATCACGAACATATAGTCTAAGCATAGACACATGAAACATAGGATGAACCGATGACAACCTCGGAGGCAAGGCACGTCTATACGCCACCGATCCATTTCGATCTAAAATCTCATACGGATCAATATAACTCGGACTTAGCTTGCCTATGCGCCCGAATCTTCATAATATTTTCATAGGGGACACCTTCAAAAAGAATTTTTCTCCTTTCATGAATTCCAAATCACGAACTCTCTTATCTTCATAGGATTGTTGTCTACTTTGAGCTGTCCGAAGTCGTTCTCATATCAATGCAATTTTCTCCAAAGCTTGATGAACCAAATCCGGAATAGCCGTGCTTCACCAGGTTCAAACCATCCAACTAGTGAACGATACTTACGACCATATAGCTGTCACGACCCCAACTTTCCCCCGTAGGATGTCGTGATAGCATCTAGTCTCTAAGACTAGGTAAGCCTAACACATGCTGATTTAATATAAGAATTAAATTATATAATCATTAATTTAAACTATTATATGGCATTCATATCCACAAGCGGCTAATAGTTATACATTTCCCAGAACCGGTA
Source organism: Nicotiana knightiana (assembly GCA_005239525.1). Classification (NCBI taxonomy): domain Eukaryota; kingdom Viridiplantae; phylum Streptophyta; class Magnoliopsida; order Solanales; family Solanaceae; genus Nicotiana; species Nicotiana knightiana. The sequence continues at coordinate 176,019 of ML405154.1, read as the reverse complement.
GTATGGAGTCATAAGCACTACTGAATTTCTAAATACAATATTGTTTTTAATTTTAATTTAACAGTAGCATAATGAAGTAATATGGTGACTCAGAGACCTGCGAACGCCAAGCAGGTATACCTTGAAGTCTCCCGCCGCGCAGATGCAACTCTCAACGACACGATTATAGTACTTGGATCTGCACAAAAATGTGCAGAAGCGTATCATGAGTACACCACAACGATACCCAGTAAGTATCAAGCCTAACCTCGGTAGAGTAGTGACGAGGCCAGGTCAAGACTACTAAAAATTGAAACCTGTTCAAGATATGCATAAGCTAACAATGGGTAGAACATCAATGTAAGACCAATGACGGAAAGATTATTGATTTAAAACCAACAGTAAAGTAATATAAACACAATTGGCAACAAGTAATAAAGAAACAACATATTCAAAACACCGATGAGGTGTAAATGAACTTAAATACGGAAAAAAGGATGATAACTCAAATAATCAAATCGCTCCCAACACATGGACTTACAACAAGAATTCCCCCGAGGCACCACACCTCATAAACCACAAGTCATGAACCACAATTTTCAAATCTTACACATATGGCACCTCGTGACCACAATAACAATCACCTTCTCACGGCAAACCCCACGTGCTACTATGTACTTTGCAACCGTGACAAATATTAATTTGGATGAACGAGAAATACATTTAAACACTATAAAATATAATAACAATCTTGAATAAAGTAAGGTGCCAAATGAAATAATGAGTTTATTTTAGAAATAAAAAAAAGTAAAATAATATACCATTTATACGAAATAGAGTATTAGATGGGTTTAATTCAGAAATCAATAAAATTGAGTAAAATAATCATTTTTAGACAAAGCAAAACATAAGTTAAATTAACGAATTAAATATAGAATTTGTTAAAGAAAAACATGATAACAATTTCAAGCAAGGCAAACATCTAACAGGGTGAAGAGTATAAATTGAGAACCGAATTATAGTGAAAGTGCGATAACCATTTAGAATAATAAGGCACCAAGTAAGATAATGAGTTCTATATGAAGAGGCACATAGAATAAAGCATGTTAATAATTCTTTTATTTAAACTATTATGTTACCAACAACTCAACATAATATGATATAGTGACTCCATGCAATTAAATTGACATTGACAATCAATTCACCAAGTTATAACAGAGGCACAAATTGGCATGTTAAAGCAACACAATAAATCACGTAGAATGCATGAATCACAGAAGAAACCATATTCGTTCTAACACCAAGATAGCAACGAATAACCAAACACAATCAATATGCGGATGAATGATTGGAGGAAGAACAATGACTGTTCCAACATGGAATGTACAATGAAAATCACAACCGAGGTACCACCTCATATTCACATTTCACAATTTCAATCGATATCTTTCCTTATATCGCCACGTCCTTATATTTGAAATAGGTTTTGAAAATAATTTTTTTAAAATGTCTACACGCACTTTAGCCCATCTTATGACGCCATGTGGCTTCACATAGTTCCCCTATAAGCAACATGCACATAAGTCACACCTTATACTGCTGTATGTACAGTAACCCCAAGCCTTATACTGCCGCATGCACGTCAATATCACATTACAATAAAGACTCGCACCACAAGTGCCCATATATCACAATTTTCCAACAATCAACAATATCAATGTTTCCACAACAATAACCCATGGTTCCACCACAACGGGTACAAGAATATCCGCAACAACAATGAATGCAAAATTCTCAACAAGGAAGAAGTTTCAACAATAAAAATTTCTCCTCAACGTGATAATGACTTTCACAACTTCAACACCAATAACTCAACAATGAGAGACAATGTATAACCACGAAAATAACTAACAATGGAAGAGAAAACGTGTAGCAATAACTTCAAATAATGGAAATCAACAATGAGAGAGATAACACGAAAAATGACTTCAAATAATGAATGAGAGAGATAACACGAAAAATGACTTCAAATAATGATAATCAACAATAAAAAAGATAACATGTAACAATAATAGGGGCAACAAGTTCAACTAAGGCATGGGATAATTTATCAATTACGATGTAGAACAAGTGTTAACAAATCATTTACGGAATGTAAGGATAGACTAACACAAGTAAGAATAGATTGACTATGAGAATTTAGAACATGATATGTCATTTCAATTAAAGCATGGAAATAGTCTAAGTAGCTTAAACCAGTCAAATACCATGTACAACCCGCGTATCCACTCATCACCTTGCATACATGGCTTTTAAATAGCACAAATAAATCAACCAATACCAATTCCTAAGGGGTAGTTTATCCTACACAAAGTTAGGAAAGATACTTACCTCAACTACGCCAATTCAACACTCGAAAATAGCTTTTCCCTTAAAAGTCACCTCCTCACGACTCAAATCTAACCAAAATCGACTTAATAATATAAAACAATGCAAGAGAAACTAGTTACAATAAATAAAGCTATGATCTTTATATTTTTCCCAAAAAGTCAACAAAAGCCAACGTCGGGCTCGCCTTGGATTCTGAATCCAAGCTTACCCGACGAAGCCCGAACCAATACAAGATCGCACAAATGAAAATTGAATCAATCAGAGTCCGATAACTCAAACAATTCTCCAAAACATCGCTCTTTGATGTTCATAACCCAAGAGTCTAACCCACACTAGTTGGGTTCCATATCTCCCGAAATACTCCTCCAAAACTCGCCAAATTCGAGTATTTTATTCTCCTAATATAGGAGAACAAAATCCCAAAAGGAATTGGGAAATAAACGCCGCTAATTCATTTTCAATTTTTAAAATTTAGGACATAACCCTAGGTCTTGATTTAAAGATTAAATGAGTTTTCAATTAAAATCATGGATTAAAGCTTAAACAAGGGAACAAATCAAAGGAAAATACTTAGGTTATGGTTAGAACTTACCCCTTGGAACAAATTTGAAGAACATCCTTGAATTCTCCCAATCCTAAACTTTCAAGATGAGAAAAACTTAAACCTATTAATCGGGTCGGGCTGGCCCGTCCACAGCCCGATGCCGTGGGGGGGGGGGGGGGGGGGGGGGGGGGGACGGGGAGTGGTCTAGGACATACATTTTTTGGTAACCGGTGCACCGGAACCCGGTTACCCCTTACCAAGTTTTTACTGGGCTACAACCCGGTTACTGGTAGAGTTATTTTTAAAAATTTCTGGATCGTTGCCAACGGTCAATTCAAAAATGACCGTTGGGCAACAACCATTCTTTGCAGAAATGGCCATTTCGGCCTACCCCCTTAAGAAAATAAACCCCTCCCCCCCTAATATTTGATAAATTATAATTTAACCTTTTAAAAACTATAAATAGCCCCCATTCTTCTTCATTTTTTCTCACAATCTACTCTCTTACTACTCTAACTCTCTCTCAATTATCTCTTGATAATATTGATTATTGCTCTTAAAATTCTCAATTACTTATTATTTCAAGTTTCATCAAATATTTAATTATTTACTCTAGTATTCAAGTGAAGTGTGGTACCAAGTATCATTTTATTAATTGAAGTTTGATATCAAATTTAGTGTGGCATTCGAACTTCCAGTACACTCATTCCATGTCTTTCTCTTCTTTGGTGTATATTTTTATTTTATTATTTAAAATTATTAATTTAATTTCTTAATATTATTAAATTATTAATTTAATTTCTTAATTTAGGTTGTCTACCCTTTAGTTTTGCTGTTTCACCATATCTTGTTACTTATATTCAAAGAATTTATAACCCTTTGTTTAAATGTATTCCTAGAAGTACTTGTAGAGCTGATATCTTTATGCTTTTTGGACAATATCAGACATATATCCATTATTTGTTCACCAGTCTTTCTTGTAGAGGGTCTCTTACTTCTGATATTGGTCATGCTGTAAATGGAAATGATTATTTGACTGTTACATGCCATCGAATAAACGTTAATTTTGTATGCAAAAACGTATTATTGCTTTTAAATATGATGAAGATCAAAGTCATACTGGTGCATTTATAAGTAATACTATCCATGAAGTTTTTATGTTTTATAATCTTGCAGATAAAATTTTGTGTATGTCATTTGATAATGCTTCTAACAATAATGGTGCTATTACAATATTAAAATTGCATCTACACCCACCACTTCCTGAAGTGTTTCATGTTAGATGTGCATGTCATATTTATAACTTGATTGTGAAGAATGTCCTTGAATTATTTAGAGATGACATCACTTTAGTTAGAAGAGTTGTTGGTGTAATTCAAGAAAATAATTGAAGTGCTAGATTAAATGCATTTAAGAAAAAATGTGTACAATATAGACTAAAACCAAAACTCATGCCTAAAGAAATAGTTACCTAATTGGTGCTATTTTAAACTCTTCTATCAAAATGGCCACTTATTGCCGATTAATCACTGCTTTATATGCTTTATATGGATATTGGACCAACTGAAACTCATGATATTGACACTTGTATTTCTAATCTACACAAACATTTACAAACTTTATATAATTATTATGCTAACATTGTTGATGCTTCTGCTGCTGTAGATGCAAATATTCCTTCAAGTTCAGTTTCAACATCTGGGATCGGTGCTTTGGAGGATAATGATGGTGTTGAATATTATTTGTGATGACCCAAGGGGTCATTTTATGAATTAAGACTTCGTTCTAGGCTTATTATCTATAAAAAGACTAATTATAATTACCTCGATTTGCATGCACATATCTGTGTTCTGACGATCCCGGGGAGGTCCGCAGTAAAATATGGGACTTGGGCGTATGCCTGAAAATTCAATTCCGAGGTCCCAAGCCTTAGAAATCAATTTTTGAAAGAAATTAATTTGCTGAATTATTAATGAAATAAAGAAAAGAATTAATGTTTGAAACTATTGGTATCGGGCCTATATTTTAGTTCCGGAGCCCGGTACAGATTTGTTATAATATTTGAACCCTATCTGTGAAATTTGGTGAGGAACGGATTTTATTTGACGTGATTCGAACGTCCGGTTGAGAAATAGTGAACTTTAAGTGTTCTTGAGAAAAATGAAGAGTTTTGAGGTTTAATCATAGTTTTATATGTTATTTTCGTGATTTGATCACACGAGGAAGTCCGTATGATATTTTTAGACTTGCGTGCATGTTTGGTTTAGAGCCCTGATGTCACGACCCAAACCGATGGGCCGCGACGGGCACCCAGTACCTTACCCAACAGAGTACCAATGTAACGTTTCTTTCTTATTACATCATTACATACACATGACATACGTGCCTAATAGGCCAACATAATCCTTTATAAACTCAAAACATAGGCCAGCCAGGCCGTACAATTATTTATATACACGACATATGTCTACAAGCCTCTAAGAGTACATAAACATCATAAAGGCGGGACAGAGTTCCGCCTTACCAAACAATACGTGTCTAAATCATACTAACCAAACAAGCAACTCCGAAGCAAATGGAGCGCACCAACATCTTTCGCTGAGCTGATAGCCTACTTGGAGGGCTCTCGACCTGTCTATCAGGACCTGCGAGCATGAAACGCAGCGTCCCCAGGCAAAAGGGACGTCAGTACGAATAATGTACCGAGTATTTAAGGCACATATATAAATACATAAGAGACATGGAAGAAATATAGAGTAATTGACTCAACCTGTATGTCTGGATAACTTTGAAAATAATAAATCCANTACGCGTATAAAACGCCATCTGGTCATGGGTCAATGCACATGAATGCAATGCATGAAAAGTACGTTAATAAAATCTTTCGGAGCTTCATAAGGCCATTTTGCCTTTAAGTAATATCATAAAGTAAACTCTTTTCAACTTTCATATTTTTCTGAGACCCATGAACAGATGATAAAATATTATGACACATGAAAATTCAAGAACATAGATATCTCTAATACTTCTATGAATAGAGTCATTTATGGAATTTGTGCATTTGCACGTTTCGTTCGTATCGCATGTATCATGCCAAAAGAAAGAAGGGATAGCCTTAACATACCCGGAATAGGGAAAACTCCGTATAATATTCTTGGAGAAGATTACACCGTACTCCTTTAAAACCGCAAAATTTTACGTTGCTACGGTTCTAAGTAATTCTTGTTATAACTGTTCGCAAGAATTCCGTTGGAAATCTTTAAACTTAGCATCTATTCTTGAAAAGTTAAATTTAGGAAGTAAGAATGGAATTTCATTCTGACAGAAAAAATGAACGAAGCTTCACTATTCTTGGAAAGTTAAATCTAGGAAGTAAGAATGAAATTTCATTCTGACAAAGAAATGAATGAAGCTTCGAACAAAAGAAGCTTTTAAAATGACCGAAAATGAACGAATATTCAAAGAAAACAAGCTTTTAAATGATCAAGGTTTTAAAATGACCAAAATGTTTCTTATAAAATTTCAGTGGCTTACACGTTTTTAGCCACTAAGCATTATGACTTAATTAGTCATATGTTTGAATAGTGGCCTACTGCCACGTGGGGAGTGGCATGGAGATTATTAATCTTTACCCACTTATTAATTAATCGGGTAATATTTCGTTACCCGGTAATTAATCTATTACCCGCATAATTTAAAAATTACCACAAATTACTTAAAATTTTGTTTATTTTCAAAATACTTTATATATTACACTACCGTGGTCATATGGTACCTTGCATGGTACTAGTCCATAAATACCGAGCATTTTAGCTCGGGCCGCATTTTATCCCAGAATGCCAAACATCGACAAAATTTGTTTTCTTTGACTTGCTCCCCCTTTCACCTTCATGAATTTACTAATCACTTGTGAAATAGCATAATCCTTATAATCCCAAAATAATCTTTTCCTTGGACTGATGTCAATTACCTTACGATAAATTTAACGTAAAATACTACAGGGTGCAACATCGTCGTAACTTATTGTTGCGAAGCATAACATCGACGTAATACTGCGGGGCGTAACATTATTCCCCCCTTTGAAACATTCATCCTCGAATGTTGACTGACGCACTTATCATTTTCATAAGTTATATCTTCCGAATACTTTAGGGCTTCCCTCGCCATCTAGGCGACTGTTCTGTGAATGAGTCCAAAGTCCAGGGCTTTCCTCCCTTAGGCCTCCTTCTCACACCAGAACTTATAGTCGGAAACCTTTCAATCTGGTAACTGTTTCTACCATTCATCATGCAGCCTGTACAATTTTGACCTTGTAAGTGTGCCCAATCTCTAGGCTTCATATGTAGAGCTTGATAAGATGTCCCTTTGGGCATCATTAGCTTTAATACCTCTAAGTAGGCTATATTATACCAAAATTCTTACTTCGATCTATTGATACCGAGGTCTGCTACCGAACTTCAGGTTACTCTCGTTGCTTATCCTATATGCATAACGCTAAATCCTTTAACATTCTTCATTACTATTCATCTTAAGACTGATGGCCCAACTTCATCTCGTACTTTGCTATTCTTACCCATCCATTGTTGATTTACCTTAATGTTGATCTACAACCATCCATTGATAACTTGAAATTTCTTACGTAATGTATTGCACTAGGGCTTACGTTGCATTGTGGAACATTTGAAATAATTTTCATAATCATATTTCATAGTGTCTCAATGTGATTCACTTTATGGGGGTATCCTAATTTCGTGTCGCCAGCGAAATCTTTTTTTTTTCTTCAATTCATTATTCAAACGAAGGCTCAAACATCATCCTTTATCTGTCACAATTATATCCTTATTTTATTCCCAGGTCAGCATTTCATTCCTTCTAAATGCTATTAATCTTCGACTCTTTTGAGTTCATTAGGCTATAGTGAGCTTTGTATAACATAGAGAAACTATCTGCTCTTCTGGTATTCGTGGGCTTAATCCAAAAGACTTATCCATTCTCGTCACTTTTTCACTTTCCTTTGCTCATCCTTACTTATGTTTTCTTAAAACTTTGTCAATCTACCATTAACTTGCGACCTATACATATCCATTTATAAACTTTCCTTCAACTTGCTTGCACTGTAGATTTCCTTATGTTATTCTGGAACGTCAAGCGAGACATCACATCGTCTTCAACTTTTCTCTATTCTCTTAACTGGATCTCTTAATACTTAGAAATCATAGGCTGGAAGATATGCCGCTATCATTCTCGGTTATTGGATCCCTGTTCTTATAGACTTTTATCCAAAGTATGGACTATTCATGATCTTCTGCCTTTGAGTATCTCGTACGTTGTTCACCTTTACCTAACTTACCTTAAAATCTCACATCGTATCTTCTATCTCTTTTGTGACCTCCCTTCCACCTAGGTGTAATTCACGTCCATAACTTGAAGCTCTTATTAATATATTCACACCTCTGGTATATACACAATCCGGTGGGAGCTTCGTGCCGACTTGTTATGAGGCTGGTACTTCTTCTAACTGGCTTTATCGTGGAGCCGTTATAGAACATAGTTGTTGTGTTGTCTCTCTTGCGCCTTTAATATTAAGAGTGATTCTGCTATGTTCTCAATCACGATGTTTCTATTTTTCTAGGTCCAATAATCAAACTCCTAGTTTACTTGGGTGATGTAATTCTTTAGTTTCCTCCTTCCTTTGATCGGCCTTTACCTCTGCTTAAGCTATCTTCCAATCTGTGGTTCCTGGTATTAGTTATTCTGTTTAGCCTTCCATGAGCGCTAAGGAATATGCATGATACAATCCTTTAATAATTTAATCATTCGTTTATTACCTGGGCTCAATTCTTTCTCTTAATGTATACCCAAATCTTCTATGGCTGTATATGCTGCATGTATAAAACTCTGAACCCTTAAGTGTATTCATAACGTAACCAACTCTGGATCATTGATCGAATAATTTCTTTTGTTCCATCTTAGCTTTCTTTCAACGTAAGCTATTACTTTTTCTAGTTTTTCTGCCCCCTTGTCGCATCCATACTTATCTTATCTTAGTTCCCACGCATGCCGGGGTTCTCTTGCAACTCATATCATCTCGAATATTACTTTTAGTTTTACTCCCCGCCACAATAGGTACTACTTTCCTTTGGATTTCTTACAATGTTGTTGTGAGACTATTGTTATATGGCCATTTTCTCCTTAGGTTACTGAGCTTAGGTTGAAGCCTTCTTTCTTATCTCCTCAGCTAGTCTTCGGTTGTAGTACTTAGGGAGAACCCTTGACTCTCGTAAAGCTGTGAGTTTATTACGGAACTTTATTTTATGTCCTTACTTGCCTATAATCGTCTGTAGTTGCTTACTTCCATGCCCTTGTGCTTGTATGGTTTCTTCTGAACTGATATTTTGACTGTCTTCCCAGTGGTACTTTCTTTTATCCCCGTAACACTCATACGGTACTTTTAACTACCCCGGCTCTTGTTTGAATATGTCTCAAGTATTATAATGATATTCTCTGAGGCCGAATTCTCCATGTCGGGTCCTACTATATTTATCTTACACGATCTGATGACTCGTCTATAACCTCCTGTTTAGCCATAACTGAGATCTTCCTGACCAATTATTAACTACCCGTTGTCCCATTCTCGTATCAATATTCCTCGTAACCTTTCTTGGGTTATTTAATTTGTTTTAACTTACGTCTCGCACTGGCTCTTTATTTATTAATAACAGCTTGGGTATGAACTTTTACTTCCTCTCCTTGACGTCATTCTTGTAAATATTCTTGAATCGTAGTGTATCTGTAAGATTTGGATAAGTTCTATCTCATTCCTCTTTCATTTATCGCATTCTTCCTTTACCATTCCATAGTCACTAGAACCACTTAATTCTGGCTTGATGCCACATTACTCCATATTCCCCCCTTTTGGGATGTACTAAAAACTGAAGCCCCGAGGATCTACCTATATATATTTTACCTTTTCATCTTTGGCGTCGTTTCTCAACATCAATGATCCTTTCTCGCCTTGCGGTAATTATTCTGTACCAAGGATGACAAATTCCCTTACTCGCGAGGGTGACACTTAGCGTAACTGGCACATACGGTCTCTTAAGCTTAACTTTGCTCACATTGCTTTCTCTAGGGAAGCGTCTCCCCGAATGACTATCCTCTGTATGCATCGTGAATCTTCTTCTGTGGTCCCTTCTATTACCGCCGGAACGAAATCTGAAATTCCCATGATGCCGAGTACTTTTCAATCATTCAGTCCCTAATTCATATTTAGTTTATCTTGTTTGCCAGTCCATACTGAATTCTGTTACTCTGGGGATTAACTCTCCCCTCTGGTAGTCACGTTGGAGTTACAAACTTATTTTTCGAAGTGAGCATATGACTTTATGGCCTATACTCTCTTGTTCTCTTAAGTCCCATCACCTACCGTCTCTTTCTTCATTTGACTATAGATTCTGTAACGCTTTACTGTTGCCATCCATGTATCACATATCACTCACAATGCTTCATTACTTCCCTGCTAATATTTCTATTTATCACTTTATCCTGAAAACTTTAACAAGACATTCTTTCACTTTTTACTTTCCCTTGCTCTATTTATTGGCTCTTCGGGCTGCCTAACATTCTCTCTCTACTAGGGACGGGAGCCATACTAAGGGAATATTTATCCCTTCAAGGTTACCAGTTTCTATCTTTGTAGTACTCATATCTAGTTGTACTATTTTAGTGTGCACCATCTGGGTGTCTTACAAGGAGATCTATTAGCACATTCGCAATATCCTTCGGAAATATCAACTAACTTTACCAATTCATCCAATATTTTGGGTTACTCTAATCCCAGCTGGATCCTGATAACCCGTCCTCTTCTTAATCTACACCTGTTAGCCTCCACATGGCATAACTGAAATGGGTGTGACCAATTGTACATACCCCTGTTACTATTGAATATAACTCAAAAAGCTTACGTTCCTCTGCCTCAATTATAAATGCTATTAACCTTCATTAACTGGGCGCCTCGTATCCTTCTTCATCTTGCTTCTTTTGCTTGTTGAAATTTGTATTTATCTTCTTAATCTCTCATTGTCTTTCACCATAAAGATGGATAGGCATTCTTGCCTTAAAGCTTCTTATCAGGAAGCTTACACCTTTAAGTACACCCATGATCTGCTAAAGACCTCACATTTACTTATCGTAGGCATTATACAAAAATCCAATTCGTCTGACTTATCTTTTCCACAACAATATCTCTTTCTAACCTTCTTTCCAAATATAGGTATCGTCTTATTACCAATAAAAATAGAATTTCGGAATTTGAATTCTTATAATTGAGCTATACCACACGATCTAGAGTAAGAAGAAAGAGTGACAATCCTAAATGCCCTGTAGCCTCATGCTTATAAGTGTGGTGCCAGACACACTCATAACCAAGACTTTACTAGACACGGCTTGTAGACTATCTAGAATAGAACTGCTCTGATACCACTTTTATCACGACCCAAATTGATGCTCCGCGACGGGAACCCAGTACCTTACCCAATTGAGTACCAATGTAACGTATCTTTCTTTCTTATTACATCATTACGTACACATGACATATGGGCCTAATAGGCCAATATAATCATTTATAAACTCAAAACATAGGCCAGCCAGGCCGTACAATCCTTTACATACACGACATATGTCTACAAGCCTCTAAGAGTACATAAACATCATAAAGGTCGGGACAGAGTCCCACCTTACCAAACAATACGTGTCTAAATTATACTAACCAAATGAGCAACTCCGAAGCAAATGGAGCGCACCAACATCTTCCGCTGAGTTGATAGCTTACTTGGAGGGCTCTCGACCTGTCTCTCAGGACCTGCGGTCATAAAACGCAGCGTCCCTAGGCAAAAGGGACGTCAGTACGAATAATGTACTGAGTATTTAAGGCACATAAATAAATACATAAGAGACATGGAAGAAATATAGAGTAATTGACTCAACCTGTATGTCTGGATAACTCTGAAAATAATAANAGGGCATCCCATCATATCATATCGGCCACTGTGGGCAAAATCATCATCGTATACCAGCTGATCAGGTGGTGGTGCGTATATAACGCCATAACCTTTCCCATATCCCATATACATGTATATATATACATATATACGCATATATAATGCCGTTTGAATATACATACATATATACGCGTATATAACGCCGTTTGAATCATATTTCAGCCACTGTGGGCAACATCATCATCATATACCAGCTGATCAGGTGGTGGTGCGTGTATAATGCCATAACCTTTTCCATATCCCATATACATATATATACATACATATATATACATACATATATACACATATATAACGCCATCTGGTCATGGGTCAATGCATATGAATGCAATGCATGAAAAGTACGTTAATAAAATCTTTCGGAGCTTCATAAGGCCATTTGCCTTTGAGTAATATCATAAAGTAAGCTCTTTTCAACTTTCATATTTTTCTGAGACCCATGAACAGATGATAAAATATTATGACACATGGAAATTCAAGAACATAGATATCTCTAATACTTCTATGAATAGAGTCATTTATGGAATTTGTGCATTTGCACGTTTCATTCGTATCGCATGGATCATGCCAAAAGAAAGAAGGGAGAGCCTTAACATGCCCGGAATAGGAAAAATTCTATACAATATTCTTGAAGAAGATTGCACCGTACTCCTTTAGAACCGTAAAATTTTACGTTGCTACGGTTCTAAGTAATTTTTGTTATAACTGTTTGCAAGAATTCCGTTGGAAAGTTATAAACTTGGCGTCTATTCTTGGAAAGTTAAATTTAGGAAGTAAGAATGGAATTTCATTCTGACAGAAAAAATGAACGAAGCTTCACTATTCTTGAAAAGTTAAATCTAGGAAGTAAGAATGAAATTTCATTCTGACAATGAAATGAATGAAGCTTAAAGAAAAACAAGCTTTTAAAATGACCAAAAATGAACGAATATTCAAAGAAAACAACCTTTTAAATGATCAAGGTTTTAAAATGACCAAAACTTTTGTTATACAATTTCAGTGGCTTACACGTTTTTAGCCACTAAGCATTATGAATTAATTAGTCATATCTTTGAATAGTGGCCTACTGCCACGTGGGGAGGGGTGGAGATTATTCATCTTTACCCACTTATTAGTTAATCGGGTAATATTTCGTTATCCGGTAATTAATTCACTATCCGCATAATTTAAAAATTACCACAAATTACTTAAAATTTTATTTATTTTCAAAATACTTCATATATACTTTATATATTACACTACCGTGGTCATATAGTACCTTGCATGGTACTAGTCCATAAATATCGAGTATTTTAGCTCGAGCAGCATTTTATTCCAAAATGCCAAACTTCGACAAAATTTATTTTCTTTGACTTGCTCCCCCTTTCACCTTCATGAATTTACTAATCACTTGTGAAATAGCATAATCCTTATAATCCCCAGTAATATTTTCCTTGGACTGATGTCAATTACCTTACGACAATCTTAACATAAAATACTACAGGGTGCAACATCGTCGTAACTTATTACTGCGAAGCATAACATCGACGTAATACTGCGGGGCATAACACCCGAGGGCTCGGGTGAGTTTCGGATAGGCCACAGGGTGTTTTACACTTAGAAACATCTGCTGGTTTTATGTTTTGGTGCCCAGTTCAATTGTTCTTCGCGTTCGCATGGGTTCATTCACGAACGGGAAGAGTAAAAATGCTGGGGGCCCTTTTTGTTCTATGCGAACGCACCCTCCTCTCCGAGATCGCGATGTGTTACTGGGCCTGGGGGAGGGGGCTAGTCTTACACTATATGAACGTGGCCTAGTGATCGCGAACGTGAAGGCTTGAGGAGCTAAAGCTCCGCGAACGCGAGCCCTGAGGTGCGAACGCATAGGCCACTAGCCCATTACCCTATGCGAACGCGGGAAGGCCCATGCGAATGCGATGAAAGCCTGCCCAGGTATATAAATTCAATTTTAAACACGGACATAACCTATTTTTCACATATTTTTTGAACTACCAAGTCCTAAGGACGATTTTCTTCACCAAAGTTCATCCCCAAAGTGTAGGTAATCAATTCTAAACTCTACTCTTTCAATTATCCCATGTTTTTCATCACTTTTAAATCAAAAATCAATTTTCATGGTAAAAATTGAGGTTTTGGGTAGAATTAGGAAATTTTGTAAAAATAGGATTTTGACCTCGAATTGAGGTCGGATTTCGAAACTAATTGCATATTTGGGCTCGGGGGTGAATGAGTAAACGGAATTTGGTTTGAACCCCGAGTTTGGACCAAGCGAGCCCGGGGTCGGGTTTTAACGTTTTTTGAGAAAACTTAAGAAAATCATAATTTTCAGTAAAGTTGGTTCCTTTAGCATTAATTAATGATATTAAACTAATTATGATTAGATTCGAGTCTGTTGGAGGTGAATTTGAAAGGAAAAGCGGTAATTGAGCAGTAAGTGGCCTGCGAAATTGAGGTCAGTGTTGTGTCTAACATTAGCTTGAGGGAATAAGTATTGTATGACTACTTGTTACCTGTTTGTTTGTTAAATCCAATGTATAGGTGATGTGACGATTACCTATACGTTGTGGTCAGGTTATCACATGTATAGTTTCAGTTTGTAGCGGGGATGCTTCGGTTTTATTTGATCCAGGGTCCACATATTCCTATATGTCATCTTATTTTGCTCCTTATTTGGTTATGCCTCGTGATTCTCTGAGTACTCCTGTATATGTGTCTACACCGGTGGGTGATTCTATTGTAGTAGATCGTGTCGACTATTCATGTGTAGTGGTTATTGGTGGTCTTGAGACCAGTGTAGATCTTCTGCTCCTGGATATGGTAGATTTTGATGTTATTTTAGGGATGGATTGGCTGTCGCCTTATCATGCCATAATGGACTGTCATGCCAAGACCGTGACATTAGCATTGCCGGGGTTGCCTCGACTGGAGTGGAGGGGGACTCCTGGTCATTCTTCCAGCAGGATTATCTCATATATGAAGGCTTGGCGCATGGTCGAGCAGGGGTGTTTGGAATATTTGGCTTATGTTCGTGATTCTAGTGCCGAGGTTCCTTCTATGGAGTCTGTGTCCATGGTCCGTGAGTTTCCAGAGGTGTTTCCTGCAGACCTGCCGGATATGCCACCCGACAGGGATATTGACTTTTGCATTGATTTGGCTCCGGGCACTCAGCCCATTGCTATTCCGCCATATCGTATGGCCCCTCCAGAGTTGAAGGAATAGTTGTAGGACTTTCTTGATAAAGGCTTCATTAAGCCTAGTGTCTCGCCTTGGGGTGCGCCGATGTTGTTTGTTAAGAAGAAGGATGGGTCGATGAGGATGTGTATAGATTATCGGCAATTGAACAAGGTTACCATCAAGAACAAGTATCCATTGCCTCGAATTGATGATTTGTTTGATCAGCTTTAGGGTGCCAAGGTATATTCGAAGATCGATTTTAGATCTGGCTACCATCACTTGAGGATTAGGGCATCCGATGTCCCTAAGACAGCTTTTCGCACTCAGTATGGGCATTATGAGTTCCTAGTGATGTCATTCGGGTTGACAAATTCCCCAGAAGCTTTCATGGACTGCATGAACCGAGTGCTCATGCCTTATTTGGATTCCTTCGTGATTGTCTTCATTGATGATATTCTGATCTATTCCCGCAGCCGGGAGGAGCATGAGCAGCACCTTCGAGTCGTTCTTCAGACTCTGAGG
Organism: Nicotiana knightiana; assembly: GCA_005239525.1. Taxonomy (NCBI): domain Eukaryota; kingdom Viridiplantae; phylum Streptophyta; class Magnoliopsida; order Solanales; family Solanaceae; genus Nicotiana; species Nicotiana knightiana. The sequence continues at coordinate 160,350 of ML405154.1, read as the reverse complement.
GACAGTCAGTTGTATGCCAAGTTTTCTAAGTGTGAGTTCTGGTTTAGCTCAATTGCATTCCTGGGTCATATTATATCAGCAGAGGGTATCCCGGTGGATACCAAGAAGATTTCAGCAGTCAAGGATTGGTCTAAACCCACTTCAGCTACAGAGATTCAGAGTTTCTTGGGCTTAGCAGGTTACTATCGTCGGTTTGTGGAAGACTTTTCATCTATCGCAGCCCCAATGACCAGGTTGACTTAGAAGGGTGCCCAGTTCAGGTGGTTAGATGAGTGTGAGGTGAGCTTTCAGAAGCTCAAGACAACCTTGACCACAACACCAGTGTTGGTTTTGCCCGCAGGTTCAGGGCCATATACTGTGTATTGTGATGCATCTCGGGTTAGACTTGGTGCAGTGTTGATGCAGGATGGAAAGGTTATCGCATATGCTTCGCGTCAGTTGAAGATCCACGAGAAGAATTATCCAGTTCATGATTTGGAGTTAGCAGCCATTGTCCACGCACTGAAGATTTGGAGGCATTATCTGTATGGCGTGTCATGTGAGGTGTTCACGGATCACAAGAGTTTGAAATATTTGTTCAAGCAGAAGAAGTTGAATTTGAGGCAGAGGAGATGGTTGGAGTTGTTGAAAGACTATGACATCACCATCTTATATCATCCGGGGAAGGCCAATATGGTGGCCGATGCTTTGAGTAGGAAGTCAACCAGCATGGGTAGTCTTGCGTATATTCCGGTCGGAGAGAGATCGCTTGTTTTGGATGTTTAGGATTTACCCAATCGGTTCATGAGATTGGATGTTTCTGAGCCCGGCCGTGTTCTAGCTTATACAGTTGCTCGTTCCTCATTATTTGATCGTATTCGAGACCGGCAGTATGATGATCCTCATTTGTTGTTCCTTAGGGATACGGTCTGACACAATGATATCAAGTAGCTTATAGTTGCTGATGATGGAGTTTTACGGATGTAGGGTCGTATTTGTGTACCCAATGTGGATGGACTTTGTGAGTTGATATTAGAGGAGGCCCATAGTTCCCGGTATTCTATGCATCCGGGCGCCACAAAGATGTACCAGAATTTGCGGCAGCATTATTGGTGGAGGAGGATGAAAAAGAATATTGTGGCATATGTAGCTCGGTGCTTGAATTGTCAGCAGGTAAAGTACGAGCATCAGAGACCTGACGGATTGATGCAACAGATTGAGATTCCTGAGTGGAAGTGGGAGAGTATCACCATGGATTTCATTGTTGGACTCCCACGGACTCAGAGGAAGTTCGATGCAGTATGGGTCATTGTGGATAGGATGACCAAGTCAGCGCATTTCATTCCTGTGGCAGTTTCCTACTCTTCGGAGAGATTGGCAGAGATCTACATTAGGGAGATTGTTCGTCTTCATGGTGTGTTTGTGTCTATTATTTTTGACCGAGGTACGTAGTTTACCTCGCATTTCTGGAGGGCAGTTCAGTGTGAGTTGGGTACGAGGGTTGAGTTGAGCACATCATTTCATCCTCAGACGGATGGACAGTCCGAGCGTACTATTCCGATTTTAGAGGATATGCTACGAGCCTATGTCATTGACTTTGGAGGCTCTTGGGATCAGTTCTTGCCATTAGCTGAGTTTGCCTACAGCAACATCTATCAGTCGAGCATTCAGATGGTAGGTGGTGTCGGTCATCGGTTGGGTGGTTTGAGCCGGGAAAGGCTCGGTTGCTGGGTACGGAGTTAGTGCAGGATGCCTTGGATAAGGTTAAGATCATTCAGGATAGATTTCGTACAGCTCAGTCCAGGAAGAAGAGTTATGACGACCGTAGAGTTCGTGATTTGGCATTGATGGTTGTGGAGAGGGTATTGCTTCGGGTGCCCATGAAGGGCGTGATGAGATTTGGAAAGAAGGGAAAGCTAAGCCCTAGGTACATCAGTCATTTTGAGATCCTTGATAGAGTGAGAGATGTGGCTTACAGACTTGCGTTGCCACCGAATTTATTAGTTGTGCATCCGGTGTTTCATGTGTCTTTGCTTCGGAAGTATCACGGAGATCCAGCCCATGTGTTAAATTTCAGCAGTGTCCAGTTGGACAAGGATTTGACCTATGAGGAGGAGCCGGTAGCCATATTAGACCGGAAGGTTCGTCAGTCGAGATCGAAGAGTTATCCTTCGGTTCGTGTCCAGTGGAGAGGTCAGCCTGCCGAGGCAGCTACCTAGGAGTTCGAGTCCGATATGCGGAGCTGATATCCCCATCTTTTCCCTGATTCAGGTACTTTTCTATGTCCGTTCGAGGACAAACGGTTGTTTTAGAGGTGGAGACTGTGATGACCTAAAAAGTCATCTCTCATTTTATAAAGTCAAAACTGTGTTTCGAGGCCTTAAAAACCTCCTTTTATATCACCTCGTTTTGCATGCGCATCCCGGGCGTATATCCGGAAAGTTTCTATGTGAAAAACTGAGAAAAATGCTAAATTGGCCTTTAATATTGAATTTAAGTTGACTTCGGTCAACATTTTGGGTAAACGGACCCGGACCCGTGATTCGACGGTCCCAGAGGGTCCGTAGGAAAATATGGGACTTGGACGTATTTTCGGAATCGAATTCCGAGGTCCCAAGCCCGAGAAATAAATTTTTGAAAGAAATTATTTTTTTGAAAATATAAGAGTTTTTAGGAATTTGGTTATATTTGAAATTTATGGTATCGGGCCCGTATTTTGGTTCCGTATCCCGGTACAGTCTCAATATGATATTTGTGTTGTGTCTGTAAAATTTGGTAAGAAACGGAGGTCATTTGACGTGATTCGGACCCGTAGTTGTGAAATTTGATACTTTGGAAGTTTTTGAATTTTTCTTTGATTTTATTGCTAAATTCGTTGTTTAAGATGTTAATTTGGCGATTTGATCGCACGAGTAAGTCTGTAGGATGTTTTTGAGGTTGTGTGCATGTTTGGTTTGGAGCCCCGAGGGCTCGGCTGAGTTTCAGATAGGTGTCGGAGTGGTTTGGACTTAGAAAAATCTGATGTTTTTGCTGTTTGCTGGTGTCTGGATTTTTACCCTATGCGAACGCGTGGAAACCCACGCGAACGCAATGAGCAATGGGGAGGGGCCTGGGATTTACTCTATGCGAACGCATAGATTGGCTCGCGAACGCACAACTGGGCAAGGTCAACCCTGTGCGAACGCGGCTTGTCTAGTGCGAACACATAGCTTAGGAGGGCAGCTGGGGGCTGGGTAGTTCTAACCCTGTGTGAACGCGGCCCAGGGCACGCGAACGCATAACACATTTGCCCAGTCTTTTAAAAACAGTAGCAAAAACGGGAATATACCCCATTTTCATATTTTCTTCCATAGAATCCGAACTTGGGTGATTTTTGAAGAGGGATTTCATCACCAAATCATAGGTTCGTGTTTCTAATCTCATTTTCTTCATTTTCCATTAACACCATTAGATTTATAGGCCTAAATCTTGTTCTTCAAGGGTAGAAATTAGAGATTTTACAAATTTGGGAATTTAGACCTCGATTTGGGGTCGGATTCCGAAACAAATTACATATTCGGACTCGTGGGTGAATGGGTGATCAGGTTTTGGTCCGAACCTCGTGTTTTGACTAAGCGGGCCCGGGGTCGATTTTTGAATTTTTGTGAAGAATGATATAAAACCTATAATTAAGCGTTAGGATGGAATTGTTTGGCATTTATTGATGTTATTCAGTTGAATTTGTCTAGATACAAGTGAATTGGGGTCAAATTCAAAAGGGAAAGCGGTAATCGAGGCTTGAGTTTGGTCGTGGAATTTGAGGTAAGTGTTTGGATTAACCTTAGCTTGAGGGAATAGGTGTTGTGTCCTATTTCCTATGTGTAAGTATCATGTTCAACGTATATGTGAGGTGACGAGTACCTATACGTTGGTGTCAAGCATGCCCGACCCGTGAGTCGAATATTGTGATTTATGTGGTTTTTCGTAATTAATATTTGAGTTTCACTTTATAGTTATCCATGTTGGTGGAAATTCCTTGATATTGAATAGTGTTGAGTATTAGTTTCAGTTGAAGATTTTATGTGAAGTTATGTACTAAGTGAAATTGGATATAACTGTTTTCCCTTGCCGGGCTGGTATTAATTCCACTGTTGACTCCCTTGCCGGGACGTTATGGTTATTTCTGTTTACTCCATTATTTTTCCTTGTTGGATTGCTGTCATTTGATGTGTTTGGGTGAGGAAGAGTGTAAAGCACGAAGGGTGATGTGGTGCGTGAGATTTTGAGTGAATGTTAATGCACGAAGGGTGATGCCGTGCCGAAATTGTGATTTTAAAAGCACGGAAGGTGATGCCATTCCATGATATGAGAGATAATGCACGAAGGATAATGTCGTGCCATGATATTGTGAGGTAAAAGCACGAAGGGTGATGCCGTGCTAAATATATTGACTCTGATGGTGAGAACCAGAGTAAAAGCACGAAGGGTGATGCCGTGCACTTATTTTCGTATTACTATTTTGTTGCTTAAATTGATATGTAATTGTGCCTTACCTCGTTATTTCCATTATTTGATATTTCCTCCCCTCAGCATGTTCCTTTTTTTCCTTTATGCTTAACTGCTTATTTCTCGTTGTATTATTTTTTCTCCGCATACTATTAAACTGCCAGGTTGACTTTGGTTGTCGTGTCCTAGCCTTGTCACTACTTCGCCGAGGTTAGGCTCGACACTTACTCAGTATATGGGGTCGGTTGTGCTGATGCTACACTCTGCACTTTCGTGCAGATCCCGGTGTAGGACCCTACGGACCATAGATCGAGGTTGCTGCCTTCAGTCCAGTGGAGACCCTGAGGTAGTCATGCATGCGTCTGCAGGCCTTGACGTCCCTTCCTACTTATTTTGTATTCTGTTCCAGTTATTTCAAAAACATATATACTTATTTCATTCAGACTTTTATATGTATTATTCATAGATGGTCCGTGAGTTTGTGACTCCAAAATTTTGGGACTGGTTTTGGTTAAATTTCGTAAAGGCATTACATTTAGTTTATATACCTTGCTTCATTTTGTACTTTTATATATGTTAGTGTTGTATTTCACATATTATTAGATAATAATAAAGTAATAAGGTAAATTAAATATTCACGTTGGCTTGCCTAGCGGGTTCAACGTTAGGGGCCATCACGGTCCCGTCGGTAGGAAATTTGGGTCGTGACATGTTGTGAGGAAGAGTGAAAAGCACGAAGGGTGATGCCGTGCCTGATTTATTTATAAAGTGAGGAAGAGAGTAAATAACGAAGGGGTGATTCTGTGCAATTCTTAATTATAATCTGGTAAGGATGAGAGTAAAAGCACGAAGGGTGATGCCGCGTATTCTATTTATTATTTGGCGAGGCTGAGAGTAAAAGCACGAAGAGTGATGCCGTGCAAGTTTAGTTTTATCTTTAATTGCTAATATTATTGTTGATCACTATCTGTGTTTGCCTTATTGTCTTCCTCATTCCTTATTTTGAAAATTCCCTATCGCATGCTCCCTTCCCACTAATTGTTGTTTACATTCTTTAATTGCTATTATTTCCTGTTAGCATGATTTCGATGTCCAGGTATTACGTGGTGTCTTGTCCTAGCCTCGTCACTACTTCGCCAAGGTTAGGCTCGATACTTACTCAGTACATGGGTTCGGTTGTACTGATACTACACTCTGTACTCTTTTGTGCAGATCTAGGTACTGACCAAAGTTAGGAGATATCAGTAGCTGCGCATTTTGTTCAGAGACACGAGGTAGATCTGCTGGCGTCCGCAGACTCCTGGAGTCTTCTCCTATTCACTTAGATACTGTTTTATTTCATTCGAAACAGATACAATATTTTGTTCAGCCCATTTATTTATATTTTTCTTTAGTAGTTCGTGAATTATGACACCAGACGCTGGGGTAGTTTCATAGTTATATATTTAGTTTGTGGTTAAGTTTAATTATGATCTTTATTAGTATCCGTATTTAGTCCAAATTATTCTATTATGGTTGTTGATACCCAATTTTTCCCAAAAAATATTTTAAAATTGCATATATGGCTTCAAAATTATGTATCAATAGCAATTGATATTTTTCAACAAATTCCCTCTATTTGTATTAATCTATCCAGCATTTTATTCCCAATAAACAATTATAAAATTGCATTAAAAATGATTTCAAAAGCATTTCTTGATTTAATTTATTGTTTATGGTCCTAATTAGACCCAATAATTTCATAATAAACCAAATTGGCATCTTTGGCTATAATTGCAATACTTTGCAATTATAGTCCAAGCATATAATTTTGCACTATTTTCTACCAGAAATTAGTCATTTGTACTTTTAAATACTAAATAATCATTTCAAACTATATTCTATGCATGAAATTCATTTTTATAGTTATTAGCAATTTTAATAAATTTGAATTGGGTATTTAACAAATAGCCTAATCCCATTTCAATTGTAGCCTAAGTTAAACCAGACCCAAACTTTATTAAATCAACCCCAACAGACCCCAAGCCCAAATACTCTTGAGCCCAATCTGATATGCCCAACCCAACACCCCATTTAAATCTTGACCGCTGGTCATTCAGATCAACGATCCAAATATCCCTTACCTTAATTAAACCAAATGACCCCCTCCCAAACCCTCATTCCCTCTCATTTCTCTCATCTACTCTCCGTCGTCATCCCCTTCTCTCTCAAATCCCCTCTGCCCAAACCCTAAGCCCCTCGCCATTTTCTGATTCGCCGTTAACTATGTTGGTCTCACCACCATCCCTAGCTTCTATGGATCCTCTCCACCCCCTGAGTCCATGATCACCATTCTCAGGTCAACTTGGCCTTTTTGAGTAAGATCGCTCTATTTCCTTACTAGACCTATGGTTTCTAAGTCGGTCTCTTCTCGTATCAGGGTTGTCTCTCTCCGAAACCCTAACTCTAGCTCTTGAATCCTTAGATCTGTAACAGATCTGAGTCTATTCGAGTTATCTTTACTGTTTTCTTAAAGATTTTTCTGATTTTTTCTTAAGCATCTCTTCATCTTCAAACTAAGGTTTCTTAACCCCTTTTCAAAAATGATTCTTCTTCTGATTTCAGTGTTATTCTATGATTTTTATTATGTTTAAACGATTTATTTAAGTTTTTCCTTTATCTGATTTATTATGTTGAAAACCCTAAGTTTCTTGGTTTAATTTTTGGGTTCTCAGTTCGTCTTTACTGTTCGTTCTTTCAACTTGTTTTCATGTTTGATTCTCATGATCTGCTTCGATTAATCTGAGTATTTTTTATTTCTACCCTATTATGTTTATTAGGGTTTCTGATTCTTGCTTCTTCCACTTATATTACGTTTGTTCTACTAATTCCTCTAGTCATTATTGTTTTCTAGTTGAATCCCTGATTCTACGTGATTTGTACCACTGTGTCCATTAGGGTTTCTGATTTTTTGCTTCTTCTTGCCTACTATGTGTTTATTCCGTTTGTTCATAAAGTTTTGTGTTAACTCTCCCCTTAATCAACACTGTTGTTATTTGAATTCCTAATTTTCTGTGATTAACACATTTTACTGATTTCTTGTGATGATGTCTTTACTGATTTCCAACAAGTAAACTATTTCTTACCTTATTATGTGATTGACTATTATTATTTGGTTCTTACTGATTGTTTCCTTAATTAGACCTTTCTGTACCTAGCCTAATTACTTTCACTGATTGAAATTATTTCCTTATTTACGCTCCAGTCTTACATAATCCCTTTCCTTATTTGTTTCCTGTCTTTTACCGTTTGAAATGACTCCCTTAATTAAGGGAGTAGTTGGACTGATTGTTGCTCTAATTGGTTCTGAGCTACATAACTTACTGACTAATTGTGTTTCTTACCTTATTTTACCTAGTTTCAAACTACTATATGTATGTACACAAGAATACATAATCAGACACTGAACTCAACACACACGAACACATTAGTTCAAACTCTATCTCTTACACTCAAAAGCTTTCTGCTCTCTTTCTCTGTCACTTACTATTATTCTGAGTTAGCCGACTGGAAGCCAAGGCTAACTATTGTTCTCTCCTGCCCCTTTCACCTTTGTGTTTACTGTCCCTTTACTGGTATGCTCTGATTTCAATTCAAGTCCCAAAACCAACATGTTTCTTTTACTGCTTCAGTTTATCATGTTTTTGATCTGTTTCTATCTATGGTTTTGTTAATTAACATGTAATTGACATGTCTACATCATTGTTCATCTAGCATATTATGTTATATCCCACTCCCTTTAGGATCAATATGCTTATGAATATGTTACCCCCTTGTTGTATATCCCAATGTGACTCTGCTCTATCTTATGTTTACCTGGTTTCTAGTATGAACCTTTCTTTGCAAAGCAATTTGTATCCTAAGTTGTTTGATTATGTGTTGATTATGAAAATCATGATGTGTTGATACCATTGGCTATCCTCTAATCTCCATAAACCCCCTACAAGAACTTCTATGCTCCTATATGTGCTCTATGTGTCCCCAATTCCAATCACCCTTGTATGAAGGACTGTGATTTGAATGTGTTGAATCTGTTTGTGCTGTGATTAGTCTACTGTTTGTTAATTGTCCTACTCTTGTCAAAAAACTATTTTTTACTAAACAACTCTCCTATATTATAAAACTGTTTCAACTAAGTCTTATCCAAACATTGTCTTTCCTATTAAAATCTTTTCAAAACTATGTCAAGCACTCCCACTCTACTCTTATGTCCTTAGGTTCTGCCCCCTCTAGTGTATGACTGCCTTGGGATTCCTGTGAGATCCCTCTGAACTATGATGCACTGGGGGCTGGCCCTTCCACACTTCACTAACTCAATTATGGTTATGAAATCTGGGTGTGAGCACTGCCCGGGATCCCTTGAGGTCCTTAGGGAACTTTGACACTCCCGGATATGAGAAAGGCTATGAAACATTTGGGCATTTGAGGTTCTGGGAATCTGGGCCTGTTTCTTAGGCTCCCTATAGTTTAACTTCTTCTTTTCCCTTATCTATTTATGTAATATACTCAGCTGGTCTGTAATAATTATATGTAAACAGATATTGGGGATGGCTAGTGAAAAGGGGAGGGTAGCTATATATGTTATCAATATCAATGGGTAGAAACCATGCCTTAGGTTTACATTTCCTATATATGCATTAGAATCCATGTTTAGGACCAATACATTTTAAGCATGTCATGCATTAGATATCATGTTTTAGGTTTACTGCTTAAGCATCTCATTTGACCCTATTTTTCACTTAGAAATCCTGCTTCTAGGCTAAATAATAGCATCAACTTAAAAAAAGTTGCTCCTGCACATCCTGAAATTATGTTGTAACTTCCTATGCATTTAGAAATCATGCTTTAGGAATTCTGCAACCATTCTGCATAGTAGATACCATGCTTTAGGATCTCGCCCAGTACACCTAGTTAAATTACTGATGCATGAAAAAAGACATAAGACAGTCTCACATTTGATCATCCCTGTTTTAAATAAACTGGTGGTAATCCCTGTATTTTGCAACACTTAGAACAACATGCTTTAGGTATAACAACTTCTAAACAATTTTTTAAAATCCTGGTAATTATTGTGCATTAAACCCCACGCCTAAGCAAGCCTTAGGTAATCAATCATTTTAAAAGCTAGAACACTACTTGGTTGTGTTTACTGTTTAAAGACACGAGTTTTAAAATCAGTAGGCAAACTGATTAGGTCCTTGCTATTAAGCTTATAAACAAGCTGCATACTTCTGTACATTGATATTCACTTAGATATCCTGTCTAATAAAACTGCCTCTTGTTTTTGTTTTAGACGTGCTCCTTATGTGTATTGTCTGTGGAGGTAAACTTAAGCCTCTTAACTGCTTCTTTCCTGCTTTATCTGTTCAAGTCCTATATATTCTTTCCTGTCGCTTAGTATTTTCTCCTTTTAAACCTTAAAGGTCTGTCTAGAACTACCTATAGGTAGAGGTCCTAATCTCCTCCAGGACCATCAATTAGGGACAGGTAACATCACGCATAGAGATCGTTAAACAACACTCGCTTAATAACCACTAAGGGGTGGGAAGGGTAGACATGGATATGATGACCGGTGCGCTAATGACACGTGTAGCCCCTCTTCTGAGGAGTGATTACTGGGCATTTTACTGATGTGATCCTATAGGATAAACAACCTAGTACCCCCCCCCCCTCCACCTCTTACACATGTGTGCTTAGATTGTAAAACCTTCGAAATTTTGTATATGTACTTAGCCTTTAAATCTTCTAAACTCAAGCACAAATGTGTGCTTAGACAGCGAATCTTCTCAAAAACCTTTATTTGTTTACCTATGTGCTTTTATTGCTTATGTGCTACCTGTTTTAAAATTCACAAAGTTTGTTTGGCCGGGAACCACAGTTGTGGACTTCGAGGGGTGCCTAACACCTTCCCCTTGAAGTAATTTCAAGCCCTTAACCTATCTCTGATTATCTAATATGTGTTTGTAAATAACCTTTATTAGGTGCCCTAACGCACCTTAAAATCGTTAGGTGGCGACTCTTCAATTCCTTACCCCTTTTTNGGGGGGGGGGGGGCGACCGCATGGCGACTCTGCTGGGGATTATCCTAGGCTTTTACCATTTTAAACTGCTTTGTGAATTTGTCTTTACTTTGTTAATACTTGCGACCTTTCCCTTTCCCCTTTATGTGCAATTAATTATTTTTCCCTTTAAAGTATTTATTCCTTTCAGAATCAAAACTGACATGTTTCTTTTTGTTTTCCTTTGTAACTGCTTTTTCAATTATAACTGTTGTATTTACCGCTTTCTTAACGTGAAAATACATTACAACACACTTTTATTGCTCATTTATTATTACATAAATCATGCTCAACATCATATTCCACTCGTGCCTATACATCCTATACCAACGCTTGATGAGTGTTTGCGCCATTCCATTTTATATCACCCCTAAATTTGGAAAGGCTGATTTGCGGTAAAACTAGTCGATCAGCGGTGCAGTCGACAGTTCTGTGCCTTTCCCCCCTCAAGTTGTCTGCTTGAGGGTACCAGTCTAAAATCCCATAGAAACCTTACACTGTTATATTGTGCATGCATCATGGTCAAACCTAGCCAGATTAACGTGTCGCCCGCACGATAGATCCTTAAGACAACCTTATACAAAAGTCCACCGGGGTTTTCATAATCCCAACGGACACAGTCACATTCTGTGCATTTATTTGGAGAACTAAATGCATGTATGCTAATCATAAGTGTATAAATAGTCGAGTCTGGCGGGGGTAAGGGTCTAACCTTATCTATTTTTGCATAAAATAAGGCATGAAGTCCCCGGGTTCGGCATGGTCCAAAGAATACCACCACTATTGCTGGATTGGTGGGAAGAGCTCTCACCTAGTCACAAAGACCATGTGAAGAGGGTCCTCGGGAACTTGCCCTCTTTACTGGATATTCAACCAAACAACGTGTTGATCGAAGCAGCCACTATGTTCTGGGACAGAGAAAGGTCTGTGTTCTGTTTTGGCAACATGGAAATGACCCCCCTCTTGGAGGAGATAGGGGGGTTTTCGGGATTACCTTGGGACAGTCCAGGTTTGTTGGTACCGGAGAACCACGCCGCTAGGGGGGTTCCTAAAAATGATGGGTTTGAATAAGAACGATGGTTTAGAGTGCCTGACAGAGTCTTACATACCTTTTGATTATCTCTATGAACCATACGGCCATAGCAAATCCTATCGTATCTTCCACGACGAGTTCTCTATTACTTCCTTGGGTCACATTCACCGCATGGTTTTTGTGTTCGTCGTTTGCTTCCTGGGTCTGATGGTGTTTCAAAGAAAAGGAGACCGGATTCACACTAGACACTATGGTAGCCAAAACCTTAATGGAAGGGATCGAAGGGAAAACATATACCATTGTCCCTATGATCATAGAATACATATACCGAGCCTTGGACCACTTCCAGAAGGGGGCCAAACACTTTGAGAGTTGCAACCTGCTACTACAGGTTTGGTTATTGAAGCATCTCCAGAGAGGCCAATATCGTCAGGAATTTCCACGAAGGGCGTGGAATAATCATATAGCCTTCCACCACCCTAAGAGGATGACCTACATCCCTGATAGGTTTGCTTAATCGGAAAATGCTACAGAATGGGCGCAGTTCTTTGCTACAGAAGGTTATCGTAGAAAAGGACACCATCGATCCCGAAAGATACTACGCAGAGCATGTATGCTTTTACCTATCATGGTTGGAAGACAACATAGCTAGGATAGTTGAGCCAGGCATTAGCAGAAACATGGTCATAGACGAAGTGGCTGAGGCTCAGGTGAAATACAATAAACTGCACAAAAGGATTTGTGAGTCCGAGGCCGAGCATATGGAGCAACACAAGACTAATATGGAACTGATCGATGAGTGGAAGGAAAGGGCCATCAAGTCTAGTGAAAGGTTGGAATATTTGGAGCATGGTCTGATGGAGCTAGAAGCAAAGACAAGAAAAAGGGTCGCCGACTGCCAGAGTACTGAGGAAAACGAAGGAGGGCATCTAGCAAGGGTATACCTGTTGTTGGTCATGCACGACCTGGGGAACCTGCTTGATAGAACCAAGAAGACCAAGCCTGGGGAAGGTCCTTCAGGGACTAATTAGTCCAGGTTTCCTTTTTATTGCTTTTACCAATGTAATAAGGCCAAGTTCCATTAGTGACTTTATTTCCTGCTCATTATTATAGTGTCGTTTTGGATTCGTCTATTTTACTTTAATGAAATGAGGAATTTTTGCATCTATGTTCTCCAAAATCAACTTGTCTATAGGCCTATCTATGACACGCTTTTATTCCTGCACTATGTGTTTATATACTGCAATATTTTCTCATGATCTTCACTGACTTGGCTACCTTTTATTTTTTGTTTTTGTTTCTCTTTTGATTATTCCCCTCCCCAAAGGTTGGTTCGTGCATTTTGGAATCATCATCATATCACACAAGATCCAGGGTCCCTCCACCTCCTCTTTCTCCTAGTCCAATTAAAGGCAAAGGCAAAGGCAAAATGGAAGATTTGAGCAACATCAGACAAGAAAACACAACGACAGTGGAACGAACAGAAGCTCTTGACAATCATGGTACTCAAGTTCAGAATGATGCTATGTCACAACTCGAACAAAGGTTGTTGAAAATCCAAGAGGAGCTTGAGCATGTCCGGAACTTGGAAAATTTATCGTTCTCACTCAGTGTCCCATATGTCATTCAAATCCCATACCTCCTCAGAACACCCCAAACAAACAAAACCCTCCCACAACTCATCATCATACAACTCCACCGAAAAAAAAATTATCCCACCACAGCACTAGCACAACACTTTCCACGCTTTAATAAATATCCCGCTAATTATCTCTGAACCACAAGACTCCACAAGTGACCACCTCTATGCTCAAACACCAGGTCATCCGAACAACCCCATATACGTGGAGACTCTACCTCACTCCACCCAACACATTGCTTACACACCTGAATCCAGTGAAAAGGATATGCTCATTAAGAATTTGGCCAAGGAACTCAAGAAGCTGACTAGTCGAGTTCAGGGCGTTGAAGAAAGCAAGGGAGTCGAAGGGTTGAACTATGAAGATCTCTGCATACAGCACGATGTTGAACTACCGAAGGGTTACAAACCTCCTAAGTTCAAAATGTTCAATGGTACAGGTGATCCCAGGGTCCATCAGAGGACCTATTGTGATAAACTGGTTGAAGCAGGAAGAGACGAGAAGATTCGCATGAAATTGTTCATGAGGAGCCTCACAGGAGATACTTTATCTTGGTACATCAGCCAAAACCCTAAGAAGTGGTCCAACTGGGTAAGTATGGGATCAGACTTCATGGACCGATTCAGGTTCAATATGGAGAATGCACCAAACGTGTTCAACATCCAGAACCTTAAAAAGAAGCCCACCGAAACTTTTTGCGAGTATGCCGCTCGCTGGAGATCTGAAGCAGCCAAGGTCAGGCATTCCCTAGAGGAGGAACAAATGAACAAATTCTTCATCTGGGAACAAGACCCGCAGTATTATGAGAGGCTAATGGTGATTAAAAACCACAAATTTTCTGACATCATCAAGCTGGGTGAGAGAATTGAAGAAGGTATCAAGAGTGGAATGGTCACTAACTTTGAGGCCCTACATGCCACCAACAAAGCCTTGCAGTCTGGTGGTATATCCAAGAAGAAAGATGCAGGAACGGTAATGGTTGCACACGGACCCAAATCCCCGTTGGTATAGAGAACTTCCCCATTCACCTATCAGCACCCTCGCCCACCTATCAGTCGACACCTCCATCAATATATCAACCATCTCCACCATATACATATCAGCCTACTTCCCCATATACTCCCAACCATCTCCTGTTTATCATACCTACAACTCTTAACCATCTCACTTTCAATCACCCCCTACTCGTCAAAATTTCCCGAGACCTCGACCCAACTTTGATCATAGACCTCCTAAACAATACACTTCCATTACTGAACCTATCGATCAGCTATATGAAAGATTAAAAGTTGCTGGTTATGTCACTCCTATCCCTGCTATAACCCCTGAAAATCCATCCCAATGGGTCAATCCAAACAAGACCTGTGCATACGATTCCGGCATGAAGAGGCATACAATTGATGAATGTCACTCATTGAAGGATAAGATCCAGTCTATGATTGATAACAAGGTCATTCAGGAAAAAGAAGTTGCTCCCAATGTTCGCAACAATCCGCTTCTAGACCATAAGGGTGTCAACATGATAGAAATAGAAGAAGATTGGGACCCAGAGGGGTCGATCGGGTTAATCATAAAAGGTGATGACCCAAAGAAGCCAGCAGTCACTCTTAATCCCATCATAGTCCAGATTCAGCCATCCAGAGACATTGAGGTAACTGCGTCACTCCCATTCAAGTTTGAAATGGCACCACCTGCAAACACACAGCTGCCATTCGAGGTTGAAGTTATGCCGCCTGCTAAGGCACCCATTCCATTTGAAGTGAAATTAGCTGCACCAATCACAATGATAGTTTCAACCACGCCATCTTTCAACAACAAGCCTATACCTTGGGATTACACAACTGAAGCAAGAAGGAAAAGTAAAGTCAAGATAGAAGAAGCTGGTGTTGCAGAAGGGATGACAAGGACCAACAAGGTCTATACACCTGAACACTTGGCAGAGTCTCGCAAGAATGATTCCAACAAGCCACCCTTCATTGAGACAGGCCCATATGATCTTTGGACGAAGGTGCAGGCCAGGGAATACTCAATCATCGATCAGCTGAACAAAACTCCAGCCCAGATATCCATTCTTTCATTGCTGTAGAATTCAGAGACACACATGAATGCTTTGATAAAAGTGCTGAACGAAGCATATGTGCCAAATAACATAACTAGATGAGAAATGGACAATATGGTAGGTCAAGTACTGGAGAGTCACAAGATCACTTTCCACGAGGACGAGTTGTCGCCTGAAGGGCTAAGTCATAACAAAGCACTACACATCTCTGTGCAATGTGAAGACTACTTTATCACCAAGATTCTGATCGACGGTAGATCCAGCCTCAACATCTGTCCGTTGACAACACTCAAGAAATTGGGCAAGGGACTGCACGAGATTAAAGAAGGATCTATGAATGTAAAGGCTTTCGACGTTCTCAGAGGTCTACCATCGCCGAAATTAGTCTTTGTCTGCAAATGGGACCTAC
Organism: Nicotiana knightiana; assembly: GCA_005239525.1. Lineage (NCBI taxonomy): Eukaryota > Viridiplantae > Streptophyta > Magnoliopsida > Solanales > Solanaceae > Nicotiana > Nicotiana knightiana. Next base: position 144,647 of record ML405154.1, on the reverse strand, counting down.
ATGGTTTGAAATTGAATTTCAGGTGATAGACATATCGGCATCCTATAATCTGTTGTTGGGATGCCCATGGATACATTCCACCGGGGTTGTAGCATCAACATTGCATCAGGTGGTAAAATTTGAATAGAACCACCAGGAAGTGATCATCCATGGAGACGGAAGCAATCTTATCTATGGTCGCCAGACCATCCCAGTGATTGAAGGATTAAGAAGGTTGGGTGGAGAAACCTACCACCACATTGAACAGGTCAATGCAGTGGATAAAGACAAATGGTGGGATAGTAAGATCGAAAGCATACTAAACTAGAGTGGATACGAGCATGGCAGAGGACTCGGGAAAAATCTTCAGGGGATTTCCAAGTCAATACAGTTGAAGCACCATGGCACCACTTTTGGGCTGGATACAAATACACTTGGAAGGAGTACGAAGAATGGTCGCCACCATGGCGCGGTCCCTAATATCCATTGAAACAACCTATACCACATTTGGAGCAGACTTTCCAGCAAGCTGATATCATATGGGGGTCAGAAGAAGAAGAAACTCTAGCAGCTTTGAAAGATTTATTCCTGGAAGATGGTGACATGGATTGTTGTGTTGTTGTTGAGGAGGAGGAAGAGGAAGAGGAAGGCCCTACCATCCAAACTGTGAGCAAGGGATCGTTTCTCAAGAATTGGACTGTCAGACCATCCAGGGCCCAACGAGTCCCGGGGTATCAAGGCTAAACAAGCATTGTTTATTTCATTTTTTGCTAATGATTTCCTTTTCGCCTTTTCCATTTTTTGCATTTTCCAATAAAATCTCCAATGTTCCAAAATCAAAAATCACTTTTATGTTTCAACAAATCTGTATTCATTTATTATCATTTTCTCTCATTATTTTATCTTACGGCATTACTATTTCCTGTCTTGATGAACCAATGACTGTGACATGCAATGAGACAACGCAAAAAAAGGAAAATGATTTAGAGGAAGAAAATACCATACCCGATGAAATTATCAGAGAGGTTGAGGATTTTGAAAATATACCTAAGTCCAATCTGGACGAAATCGAGATAGTCAACCTGGGAGATTCAGAATCTGTCAAGGAAACTTGTATCAGCATTCATCTATGTCCATAAGAGAAAGTGGAATACACACAATTATTGAAAGAGTATGAAGACATATTTGCATGGTCGTACGATGACATGACTGGTCTAAGTACATCTATTGTGGCTCACAAGTTACCAACCAATCCAATGTGCCCGCCGGTAAAGCAGAAGCTGGGATAATTCAAGCCTGATATGAGTCTGAAAATCAAAGAGGAAGTTACCAAGCAAATCAACGCCAAAGTTCTCAGGGTAGTTGAATATCCGACATGGTTAGCCAACATCGTGCTAGCGCCCAAGAAAGACGGAAAAGTTAGGGTTTGTGTCGATTACCGGGATCTCAACCGGGCCAGTCCAAAGGATGATTTCCCCCTTCCAAACATACACATCCTGATTGACAATTGCGCCAAGAATGAGCTTCACTCATTCATGGATTGCTTTGTTGGTTACCACCAGATTTGGATGGACGAGGAAGACGCTGAGGAAATGGCTTTCATTACGCCGTGGGGAGTTTACTGTTATAAGATGATGTTGTTCGACCTAAAGAATGATGGGGCCACCTATATGAGAGCTATGACCACTATCTTCCATGATATGATACATAAAGAAATTGAGGTGTATGTGGATGATGTCATCATCAAGTTCAAGAGAGCCACTGACCATACAACAGATTTGAGAAAATTCTTCGACAGGCTGCGAAAGTACAACTTGAAGTTAAGCCCCGCAAAGTGTGGGTCCAGAGTTCCTGCTGGAAATTGCTTAGGTTCATCGTCAGCAGCCGAGGAATAGAACTGGATCCATCAAAGGTCAAATCCATCCAAGAATTTCCACCACCAAAGAACAAGAAAGATGTGATGAGTTTCCTGGGATGCCTTAACTACATCAGCTGATTCATAGCCCAGTCCACGGTTATATGTGAACCAATCTTCAAGATGCTAAAGAATAATGCTGCGACTGAATTGGACCAATGATTGTCAGAAAGCTTTCAACAGAATCAAGGAATACTTGTCAACATCACCAGTCTTGGTCCCGCCAGAGATAGGTAGACCATTGCTACTCTACCTTGCATTATTAGATGGAGCTTTGGCTGCGTTCTGGGGCAACACAACGAGACAAGAAGAAAGGAACATGCTATTTATTATTCGAATAAGAAGTTCACTCCACATGAGGCACGATATTCTCTACTGGAACGTACCTGTTGTGCTCTAACCTGTGTAGCCCAGAAGCTGAGGCATTACTTCTGTGCCTACATAACATATCTCATATCAAGGATGGATCCCTTGAAATATATCTTTTAGAAGCCCATGCCCACTAGCAAGCTGGCCAAATGGAAAATCCTGCTGAGTGAGTTCGATATTGTCTATGTGACTCAGAAAGCCGTCAAGGGGCAAGCACTAGCAGGTCATCTTGCCGAGAATCCCGTGGGAGGAGAATACTAATCCCTGAAAACGTATTTTCCCGACGAAGAAGTGTCATTCATAGGGGAGGACATTGCAGAATCCTATGACGGGTGGAGAATGTTCTTCGACAGAGCAGCAAATTTCAAAGGAGTCGGCATTAGAGCTGTCCTGATATCAGAAATAGGTCAACACTACCCGGCATCTGCCAAACTTAGATTTCCCTGTACCAACAATATGGAAGAATATGAGGCATGTATCTTAGGGCTCAATATGGCCATTGACATGAGTATCTAGGAATTTCTAGTAATTGGTGACTCAGATATGCTAATACACCAAGTACACGGAGAATGGGCTACCAATAATTCCAAGATATTGCCATATCTGCACCATGTGCAGGAATTGAGGAAAAGGTTCACAAAGATAGAATTTTGGCACGTCCCTAGAATTCAGAACGAGTTTTCCGATGCATTGGACACTCTATCATCCATGATACAACACCCAGATACGAGCTTCATTGATCTTATTCCAGTAAATCCATAGCCAACCGACATACTGTTCCCACATTGAAGAAGAAGCAGGCGGGAGACCATGGTTCCACGACATCAGGGAATATTTGTCAAAGGGAGAGTACCCAGAGCTTGCAAATCACACTCAGAAACGCACGCTCTGGAGATTGTCCAACAATATCTTTCCCAGCAGAGGAAACCTGTACAGAAGGACTCCTGACTTGGGACTATTAAGATGTGTCGATGCAAAGGGAGCCTCCAGACTACTTGAAGAGATACATGTTGGAACCTGTGGCCCACACATGAATGGTTTTGTCTTAGCAAAGAAAATACTCAGAGCCGGTTACATCTGGATGATCATGGTAACGGACTACATCCAACATGTCCGAAAATGCTATCAATGTCAGGTACATGCAGATATGATAAAGTTACCCCCAAATGAGCTCAATGCAACAAGCTCACCTTGGCCGTTCGTCGCCTGGGGAGTAGACGTTATTGGACCAATCGAGCCCAGAGACTCAAATAGGCACAGGTTCATCCTAGTAGCTATTGATTACTTCACCAAATGGGTCGAAGCGACACCATACAAAGGAGTGACTAAGAAAGGCGTGGCAGACTTTGTCTGTGACCGTATCATTTGTTGGTTCGGGGTTCCGGAGTCAATCATCATCAACAACAACTCCAATCTCAACAGTGATCTGATGAAATCCATGTGCGAGACTTTCAAAATCAAGCACAAGAATTCCACAACCTATATACCACAGATGAATGGAGATGTGGAAGCTGCCAACAAGAACATCAAAAAGATATTGAGAAAGATGATAGAAAAGCACAAATAGTGGTATGAAAAAATTATTATTCGCCTTACTGGGATACCACACCACAGTCTGAACATCAACCGGGGCAACTCCTTATTTACTGGTTTATGGTACGGAAGCTGTTATCCCTGCCGAAGTGGATATCCCTCCCTTAAGAATCATACAAGAAGCTGAGCTCAGCGATGCAAAATGGATAAAAGGCTGCTACGAGCAGTTAGCCCTCATAGATGGGGGATGAATGCAATATTTCATGGTCAACTTTATCAGAATAGAATGTCCAGAGCCTTCAACAAGAGATTCAAGCCAAGACAGTTCACACCAGGACAACTGGTGTTAAAAGAAGATTTTTCCACATCAAGACGAATCCAAAGGAAAATTTTCTCCCAACTGGCAAGGTCCGTATATGGTTCACCGAGTATTGACAGGAGGAGCTCTCATACTTGCAGAAATGGACGGAGAAGTTTGGCCAAAGCCAATCAATTCAGATGCAGTCAAACGATATTATGTGTAACTTTCTATGCTTTTATTTAATGATGTAACTGAACTACGCCCGAGCTGATTCCTGTTTAAGAGGGGATACGTAGGCATCCCTATGTGTTCGGTCATAATTCAATAAAAATCTTATTTCCCCCGCAATTGGAAACTGGGGCTGAATTTTGAGGAGGACCCTCAAAATTTCAAAGCAAGTTCAGTCGATTGCAGCATGTACAACAGTCAGAATCATCAACCATCTAACTGGGGTGGTTGCAATGTCTTGAACCATATCACAGTCATCGGTTCATCTAATTTTCTCAAAATATATTTTTACTATGTCTTTATAAAATCATGCACATTTTCAAAATATAGCTCTATTTAGCAAACGCTACCTCGATGACGCAAACAGAATCATCAGATCAAGCAGAGCGAAGCAAGTAAAGCCAGCGGAGACACGAATCAACCTCCCCCGTCTACAGAACTCACAATTTTTCTTTGGATGCAGGAACAAAGAACGAACATGTTTAAAATCACAATCCTCGAAACCATCACACTTGCCGACATTTGCTATCAGCACGAGCAAACAATGCTTCATAGTCACAATGCTCACAACAATCACAATATCAAATTTGCTGCCAGCTAAGAAATTCTATTGTCATTTACTATTTAATCTTCTTCATAAGGCTAAGTTCTGCCTTCATTTTGCATGAGGCTAATATCTGCCTTCATCTGCATAAGGCTAAGCTCTTCCTTCATCTTGCATGGTACTAAGTTCTATCCCGCATTTTGCATGAGGATAAATTCTGCCTCCATTTGCATAAGGCTAACCGCCGCCTTCCTATCTGCATGAGGTTAAGCTCTACCTCCATCTGCATAAGGCTAATCGCTGCCTTCCGATTTGCATGAGGTTAAGATCTACCTCCATCTGCATAAGGCTAACCGCTGCCTTCCATCTTGCATAAGGCTAATCTCTGCCTTCTCTTTCATAAGGCTAATCTTTGCCTTCATTCTGCATAAGGATAATCTTTGCCTTCCACATCTCTGCATGAGACTAAGTTCTGTCTCCATACTTGCATGAGGCTAAGCTCTGCCTCCAATTTGCTTTTCACCGAGACTAAGCACTGTCTCTCAAGCATTATTTACTTCGCTTCTCTTTCGGGCTAAGCTCTGCCCTCCATTTCCCAAGACTAAGCTCTGCCTTGTGGAAGTCATATTACTGCATTTCATGGGCTGAAATATCGCCAACCTATCCAAAGGCGTCATAGTATAACGACGCCATCCTCATAGCCGGAAGACACCATGTCATGGCCTGATGATCTCTCTCAATTTTGCATATCATTATTCAAAGGAGTCATAGTTCAGAGCACCATCTTCATGGCCCGAGAACATCATTTTATGGCCTGTGAATCTCTCATCAAACAATTCATGGCCCAGGACATCATGGTCTGAGGACGTCATCCCTAACCGTCCGAAGACAACATTCATAGTCCAACGGGAGCCTGCATCATGTTTAAATTTATGCACAATATACACTTGCGGTATTCTTCTTTGTAGGTAACCCGGTAAGTGACGGCCACCCTGCAGGAGCGATCCCGCTCCAGTTCTCCCAGCCATATCAAACCTAACCTCTCCCGTAGAACCGTTCATTCATCTAGCCCTAGATATTACGTCCATTATTGTGATGACTTCATCGGTATACTTCGCCGATGAATCCGGAACTACATACGGCCTGATTCCTGTAAAATCAGGGATATGTAGGCAGCTAAGAAGCCAGGGTGCGGCCTAAATCTCTCCCAAACCGTTTCGCTCGGTCAAAATTGGCCATCATGTCTTTACCCGACAAACTCTTTCATCCTTTTCGGGTAAAGAGGCGGAGTTGTTGATACCCAATTTTTCTCAAAAAATATTTTAAAATTGCATATATAGCTTCAAAATCATGTATCAATAGCAATTGATATTTTTTCACAAATTCCCTATATTTCTATTAATCTATCCAGCATTTTATTGCCAATAAACAATTATAAAATTGCATTACAAATGATTTCAAAAGTATTTCTTGATTTAATTTATTGTTTATGGTCCTAATTAGACCCAATTATTTCATAATTAGCCAAATTGGCATCTTTTGGCTATAATTGCAATAACTTTGCAATTATAGCCCAAGCATATAATTTTGCACTATTTTCTACCAGAAATTAGTTATTTGTACTTTTAAATGCTAAATAATCATTTCAAACTATTTTCTATGCATGAAATTCATTTTTATAGTTATTAGCTATTTTAATAAATTTGAATTGGGTATTTAACAAATAGCCTAATCCCATTTCAATTGTAGCCTAAGTACAACCCGACCCAAACCTTATTAAATCAACCCCAACTGACCCCCAAACCCAAATACCCTTGAGCCCAATCTGATACGCCCAACCCAACACCCCATTTCAATCCTGGCCATTGATCATTCAGATCAACGGCCCAGATATCCCTTACCTTAATTAAACCAAATGACCCCCCTCCCAAACCCTCATTCCCTCTAATTTCTATCATCTTCTCTCCGTCGTCATCCCATTCTCTCTCAAATCCCCTCTGCCCAAACCCTAAGCCCCTCTCCATTTTTTGGTTCGCCAGTAACTATGTTGGTCTCACCACCATCCCTAGCCTCTATGGCTCCTCTCCATGGTCTGATTCTTGAATCCCTAAGGTCCTCAAGGGAGCAGTTGGTTATTCATTCACCCCCCCCCCCCCCCCCCCCCNCCGTGTCGGAGGTTTTTTTTCACCCCCCCCCCCCCCCCCCCCCCCGGGGTCCGTGCTCACCATTCTCAAGCCACCATGGCCTTTCTGAGTAAGATCGCTCTATTTCCTTACTAGACCTATGGTTTCTAAGCTGGTCTCTTCTCGTCTCTGGGTTGTCTCTCGCCGAAACCCTAACTCTAGCTCTTGACTCCTAAGATCTGTAACAAATTTGAGTCTATTCGAGTTATCTTTACTATTTTCTTAAAGATTTTTCCGATTTTTTTCTGAAGCATCTCTTCATATTCAAACTAGTGTTTCTTAACCCCTTTCCAAAAATGATTCTTCTTATGATTTCAGTGTCATTCTGTGATTTTCACTATGTTTAAATGATTTATTTAAGTTTTTCCTTTATCTGATTTATTATGGTGAAAACCCTAAGTTTCTTGGTTTAATCTTTGGGTTCTGAGTTCGTCTTTACTGTTCGTTCTTTCAACTTGTTTGCATGTTTGATTCTCATGAATCTGCTTCGATTAATCTGAGTATTTTGTGATTTCTACGCTAATATGTTTATTATGGTTTATGATTCTTGCTTCTTCCGCTTATATTATGTTTGTTCTACTAATTCCTCTAGGCATTACTGTTTTCTGGTTGAATCCCTGATTATACGTGATTTGTACCACTATGTCCATTAGGGTTTCTGATTTTTTGCTTCTTCTTGTCTACTATGTGTTTATTCCATTTGTTCATAAGGTTTTGTGTTAACTCTCCCCTTAATCAACACTGTTCCTATTTGAATTCCTAATTTTCCGTGAGTAACACCTTTTACTGATTTCCAACCTGTAAACTATTTTCTTATCTTATTATGTGATTGACTATTATTATTTGGTTCTTACTGATTGTTTCCTTAATTAGACCTTTCTGTACATAGCCTAATTACTTGCACTGATTGAAATTATTTTCTTATTTATGCTCCAGTCATACATAATCCCTTTCCGTATCTGTTTCCTGTCTTTTATCGTTTGAAGTGACTCCATTAATTAAGGGAGTAGTTGGACTGATTGTTTCTCTAATTGGTTCTGAGCTCCATAATTTACTGCCTAATTGTGTTTCTTACCTTATTTTACCTAGTTTCAAACTACTATATATATGTACACAAGGATACATACTCAGACACTGAACTCAACACACACGAACACATTAGTTCAAACTCTATGTCTTACACTCAAAAGCTTTCTTCTCTCTTTATGTGTCACTTACTCTTATTCTGAGTTAGCCGGCTGCAAGCCAAGTCTAACTATTGTGCTCTCCTGCCCCCTTCACCTTTATGTTTACTATCCCTTTACTGATATGTTCTGATTTCAATTCAAGTCCCAAAACCAACATGTTTCTTTTACTGCTTCAGTTTATCGTGTTTCTGATCTGTTTCTATCTATGGTTTTGTTATTTAACATGTAATTGACATGTCTACATCATTGTTCATCTAGCATATTATGTTATGTCCCACTCCCCTTAGGATCAGTATGCTTATGAATATGTTACCCCCTTGTTATATGTCCCAATGTGACTCTGCTCTATCTTATGTTTACCTGGTTTCTAGTATGAACCTTTCTTTGCAAAGCAATTTGTATCCTAAGTTGTCTGATTCTGTGTTGATTCTGAAATTCATGCTGTGTTGATACCATTGGCTATCCCTAATGCCCATAAACCCCCTACAAGAACTTCTATGCTCCTGTATACTATGTGCTCTATGTGTCCCCAATTCGCATCACCCCTGTATGAAAGACTGTGATTTGAATGTGTTGAATCTGTATGTGCTGTGATTAGTCTACTGTTTGTTAATTGTCCTACTCTTGTCAAAAAATTGTTTTTACTAAACAACTCTCTTATTTTATAAAACTATTTCAACTAAGTCTTTTCCAAACATTGTGTTTCCTATTAAAACCTTTTCAAAACTATGTCAAGCACTCTCACTCTACTCTTAATTCCTTAAGTTCTGCCCCCTCCAGTGTATGACCGCCTTGGGATTCTTGTGAGATACCTCTAAGCTCTGATGCACTGGGGGATGTCCCTTCCACACTGCACTTACTCAATTATGGTTATGGAATCTGGGTGTGAGCACTGCCCGGGATCCCTTGAGGTCCTTAGGGAACTCTGACACACCCGGATATGAGAAAGGCTATGAAACATTTGGGCATTTGAGGTTCTGGGAATCTGGGCCTGTTTTTCAGGCTCTCTATAGTTTAACTTCTTCTTTTCCTTTATCTATTTATGTAATTTACTCAGCTGGTCTGTAATAACTATTTGTAAACAGCTATTGGGGATGGCTAGTGAAAAGGGGAAGGTAGCTATATGTTATCAATATCAATGGGTAGAAACCATGCCTTAGGCTTACATTTTCTATGTGTGCATTAGAATCCATGTTTAAGACCAATACTTTCTAAGCATGTCATGCATTAGATATCATGTTTTAGGTTTACTGCTTCAGCATCTCATTTGACCTTATTTTTCACTTAGAAATCCTGCTTCTAGGCTAAATAATAACATCAACATAAAAAATGTTGCTCCTGCACATCCTGAAATTATGTTGTAACTTTCTATGCATTTAGAAATCATGCTTTAGGAATTCTGCAACCATTCTGCATAGTAGATACCATGTTTTAAGATCTCGCCCAGTCACACCTAGTTAAACTACTGATGCATGAAAAAGGGCATAAGACAGTCTCACATTTGATCATCCTGTTTTAAATAAACTGGTGATAATCCTTGTATTTTGCAACACTTAGAACAACATTCTTTAGGTATAACAACTTCTAAAAAATTTTCAACAATCCTGGTAATTATTGTGCATTACCCCCCACGCCTAGGCAAGCCTTAGATAATCAATATTTTTAAAAGCTAGAACACTACTTGGTTGTGTTTACTGTTTAAAGACGCAAGTTTTAAAATTAGTAGGAAAACTGATTAGGTCCTTGCTATTAAGCTTATAAACAAGCTGCATACTTCTGTGCACTGATATTCACTTGGATATCCCATCTTAGGATTCTGTCTAATAAAACTACCTCTTATTTGTGTTTTAGACGTGCTGCTTATGTGCATTATCTGTGGAGGTAAACTTGAGCCTCTTAACTGCTTCTTTCCTTCTATATCTGTTCAAGTCTTATATGTTCTTTCCTGTCGCCTAGTATTTTCTCCTTTTAAACCTTAAGGGTCTGCCTAGAACTATCTATAGGTAGAGGTCCTAATCTCCTCCAGGCCATTAATAAGGGACAGGTAACAACACGCATAGAGATCGTTAAACAACACTCGCTTAATAACCACTAAGGGGTGGGAAGGGTAGACATGGATATGATGACCGGTGCACTAATACCACGTGTAGCCCCTCTTCTGAGGAGTGATTACCGGGTATTCTACTGATGTGATCCTATAGGATAAACAACCTAGTACCCCCTCTATCCCTTACACATGTGTGCTTAGATTGTAAAACCCCCAAAATTTTGTATATGTACTTAGCCTTTAAATCTTTTAAACTCAAGCACATATGTGTGCTTAGATTACGAATCTTCTCAAAAACCTTTATTTGTTTACCTATGTGCTTTTATTGCTTATGTGCTACCTGTTTTAAAATTCACAAAGTTTGTTTGGCCGGGAACCACAGTTGTGGACTTCGAGGGGTTCCTAACACCTTCCCCTTGAAGTAATTTCAAGCCCTTACCCTATCTCTGGTTATCTAATCTGTGTTTGTAAATAACCTTTAGTAGGTGCCCTAACGCACCTTAAAATCGTTAGGTGGCGACTCTTCAATTCCTTATCCCTTTTCCAAAAGGAAACGAGTTATCCCAATAATGTCGAATACCCTGACTGATCCGAAATGGGAGGAAAGAGGGAGGGGGTGGGGGCGACAATTGTTAAGTAACTTTAAAATGAAATGGTTAGTAAATTTCTAACTTCGGCTTGCCTAGGAAGTATTGTGTTAGGCGCCATCACGATCTCGTGCTTTGGGAATTTAGGTCGTGAAAAGTTGGTATCAGAGAACTAGGTTGCATTGGTCTCACAATTCACGAACAAGCTTAATAGAGTCTGAAGGATCGGTACGGCGACGTCTGTACTTATTTCTTAGAGGCTATTGAGTTAGGAAACAACTCCATTTTTTTATTTTTACTTTGTCGTGCGATTCTTGGTATCTCAAATGCTTATTGAACTCTTCTACTCTCTCGCAGATATCGAGAACATGTGCTTCCTCTTCCGCTGACCAACACTCCGACCCTCCAGCAGCAATATCTCCTACTAGGGACAAAGGCCGAGGCTGCGCCAGAGGCCGAGGCAGGGACAGGACTCAGCCCATTGCTCATACATTAGCCCTAACTGTGGAACCCCAGATTGATATTAATGAGGGGGTTCCAGCTCAGACTGTTCTTGCGAGGCCAGCTCAGGTCCCAGAGGGGTTTATTGCCACCCCGGTACTTTATGATGCTTTGGTCCGTTTAGTTGGAATTATGGAGAGTGTAGCTCCGACTGGCACATTCCCTGTTGCAGAAGCCACATCTCAGGCTGGAGGAGGGGTCCACACTCCTGTTCAGACTACTCCTCAGAATCAGACCCCCGCAGCCAATCCAGTTGGGGTAATTCAGCCAGTTGCTCCAGCGCCGCCCGTTGATGGGAAAACTATGTCCGCCGATGCTTTGTGGATATTGGACAGGTTCATCAAGCTTTTCCCTGTTCACTTCAGTGGTGCTACTTCAGAGGATCCTCAGGAATATCTGGATAGGTGTCATGAGGTTCTTTGTAATATGGGTATTTTGGAGACCAATGGGGTCGACTTCGTCAATTTCAGATGACTGGTTCCGCCAAGAAATGGTGGAGGGATTATTTGTTGACTAGACTAGTTGGGTCGCTTGCCTTGACTTGGGATCAGTTTTCTCATCTCTTTATGGAGAAGTTTTTGCCTGCTACTACTCGAGAGGAGAAGCGTCGTCAGTTTGAGCGACTTCAGCAGGGAAGCATGACTATGACCCAGTATGAGAATCATTGTGTGGATTTGGCTAGACATGTTATTCTTTTGTTGCCTACAGAGAGACAGAGGGTCAGACGATTTATTGAGGGCCTTGCTCAGCCTATCAGGTTATAGATGGCCAAAGAGATATGGACCGAGATTTCTTTTTAGGATGCAGCTAATGTGGCTAGGAGAGTGGAGTCGGTTCTTGGGATGGGAGGTCAAGGATTAGACAAGAGGCCTCACCATTCCGGTGGTTTCAGTGGTGCCTCATCTGGAGGCGGGGTTAGTTTCAGTAGAGGCCATTCTTCCAGGCCATTCAATTCATCACTGCAGGCTTCACATGGTACCTCAGATGGTCGCGGTTCTTATATGCCTCCTTCTACTCGGCCAGTATACAGTGCACCATCACATCCTATCAGTGCACTCCCTCTCCATAGTGTTCAGGGTGGTCATACTGGTTGATAGGGCCAGTTTGCCGGCCAGCAGTCTCAGCAGCCGAGGTCTGTTACACTTGTGGTGAACCGAGGCACATTTCCAGATATTGTCCTCACGTGTCGGATAATTCTTAGTATCAGAATTCCCGTTCTATATTTCCAGCACCCCCTGCCCAGCCAGCCAGAGGTAGGGGTAAGGTAGCCAGAGGTAGACATCAAATTATTAGAGGTGGAGGTCAGGCCACTAGAGGTGGAGGCCAGCCCGCTAGAGGTGGAGGTCCGCTCATCAGAGGTCCTCCCAGAGACATGGTTCAGGGTGGTGGAGCCCAGCCCCGATTATATGCATTTCCAGCTAAACCCGAGGCGGAGTCCTCCGATATTGTCATTACAGGTATAATTTCAGTTTTCAATAGAAATGCCTCAGTTTTGTTTGATTCGGGGTCTACTTCTTCTTATGTTTCATCCTACTTTGCCTCGTATTTGGTTATGCCTAGTGATTCTTTGAGTGCCCCTGTTTATGTGTCTACGCCGGTGGGGGAGGCTAGTGTTGTAGATCATGTATATCGTTCATGCGTAGTCATTATTGAGGGTCTTGAAACTAGTGTAGACCTGTTGCTTATTGACATGGTCAATTTTGATGTCATATTGGGAACGTATTGGTTGTCACCTTATTATGCCATCTTGGACTGTCACACCAAGACAGTTACTTTAGCTTTGCCGGGATTGCCTCGGTTAGAATGGAAAGGGACTCCTGGTCATTCTCCCAACAGAGTGATTTCTTATGCCAAGGCTCGTCGCATGGTTGAGAAGGGATGTTTAGCTTATTTGGCTCATATTCGTGATTCTGATGCCGAGATTTCTTCAATAGAGTTAGTGCCCATTGTTCGAGAATTTCCTGCAGACCTGCCGGGAATGCCACCCGACAAGGATATCGATTTTTGTATTGATGTTGCTCCGGGCACTCAGCCCATTTCTATTCCTCCATACCGGATGGCCCCACCAGACTTAAAAGAATTGGAAAAACAGTTGCAAGACCTTCTTGATAAGGGTTTCATCAGTCCTAGTGTCTCGCCCTGGGTGTACCGGTCTTGTTTGTAAAGAAGAAAGATGGATCGATGAGGATGTGTATAGATTACCGACAGTTGAATAAAGTTACTATAATAAAATAAGTATCCATTGCCAAGAATTGATGATTTATTTGATCAGCTTCAGGGTGCCAGGGTGTTTTCGAAAATTGATCTGAGATCGGGCTACCATTAGTTGAAGATTAGGGCGTCCGATGTTCCTAAAACAGCCTTTCGGACAAAGTATGTGCACTATGAATTTTTGGTGATGTCTTTTGGCTTGACTAATGCCCCAGCAACCCTTATGGATTTGATGAATCGAGTTTTCAAGCCCTATCTAGATTCCTTCATAATCGTGTTCATTGATGATATTCTTATATACTCCCGCATTCGGGAGGAGCGTGAACAGCACCTCCGTATAGCATTCCAGTCTTTTTAGGGATAATTAGTTGTATGCAAAATTTTCAAAGTGTGAGTTCTGGTTAGACTCAGTAGCTTTCTTGGGTCACGTCCTATCAACAGAGGGTATTCAAGTGGATTCTAAGAAGATAGAGGCAGTCAAGAACTGGCCTAGACCCACTTCAGCCACGAAATCAGGAGCTTCTTGGGTTCGGCGAGATACTACCATCGTTTTATGGAGGGGTTCTCGTCTATAGCCGCCCCAATGACGAGATTGACTCAGAAAGGTGCCCCATTTAAATGGTCGGATGAGTGTGAGGCGAGATTTTAGAATCTCAAGACAACCTTGACTTCAACACTGATATTGGTGTTACCGTCAGGTTCAGGACCTTTCACGGTATATTGTGATGCTTCCCGTGTTGGGCTTGGATCAGTATTGATGCAGGATGGCAGGGTGATAACATATGCGTCACGGCAGTTAAAGATTCATGAGAAGAATTATCCTGTCCATGACTTAGAGTTGGCAGTCATTGTTCATGCATTGAAAATATGGAGGCACTATCTTTATGGCGTGCCATGTGAGGTTTACACGGATCATGGTAGCCTCCAGTACTTGTTCAAGCAAAATGACCTTAATTTGAGACAGAGGAGATGGTTAGAGTTATTGAAAGATTATGACATCACTATATTGTATCATCCGGGAAAGGCCAATGCGATGGCTGATGCATTGAGTAGAAAAACAATAAGTATGGGCAACCTTGCATGTATTCCAGATAGTGAGATACCATTAGCTTCAGACATTCAGACGTTGGCTAATCAGTTCGTGAGGTTGGATATTTCGCCCAGCCATGTTCTAGCTTGTACAGTTGCTCGGTCTTCCTTATTCAAGCGTATCAGAGATTGGCAGGATGATAACCCGCACTTGATGGTCCTTAGGGACACAGTCCGGCACGGTGGTGCCAAGAAAGTTATAATTGGAGATGATGGTGTTTTGAGGATGCAGGGTCGTATATGTGTGCCTAATGTTGACGGCCTTTGTGAGTTGATCCTTGAGGAGACTCACTGTTCTAAGTATTCTATTCACCCAGGTGCTGCCAAGATGTACCGGGACTTGCGACGGAACTATTGGTGGAGAAGGATGAAAAAGGATATTGTTGCTTATGTGGCTCATTATTTGAATTGCCAACAGCTGAAATATGAGCAACAGAGACCCGATGGTTTACTTCAGCAGATAGAGATTTCTGATGGAAGTGGGAGCGTATCACTATGGGCTTCGTTGTTGGATTCTCACGGACTTAGAGGAATTTCTAAGCCATTTGGGTTATTGTGGATAGGCTGACTAAATCAGCACATTTCATTCCAGTGGCAAGTACTTACACTTCGGAGCGGTTGGTAGAGATATATATTCGAGAGATTGTTCGCCTTCACGGTGTTCCCGTATCTATCATTTCTGATCGAGGTACGCAGTTTAACTAGCACTTTTGGAGGGAAGTTCAGTGAGAGTTGGGTACCCGAGTTGAGCTGAGCACAACATTTCATCCTCAGATGGACGGTCAGTCCGAGCGTACTATTCAAATTTTAGAGGATATGCTCCGCGCTTGTGTTATCGACTTTGGAGGTTCTTGGGATCAGTTCTTGCCATTAGCGGAGTTTTCCTACAATAATAGTTATCAGTCGAGCATTCAGATGGCTCCCTATGAGGAATTATATGGTAGGCGGTGTAGATTGCCAGTTGGATGGTTCGAGTCGGGAGAGGCTCGATTATTGGGTACAGACTTAGTTCAAGAGGCCTTAGAGAAGGTCAAGATTATATAGGATCGGCTTCATGCAGCTCAGTCCAGGAAAAATAGTTACGTAGATCGTAAGGTTCGGGATGTGGCATTCATGGTTGGAGAGAGAGTATTTCTTCGTGTATCACCCATGAAGGGTGACATGAGATTTGGGAAGAAGGGAAAGTTGAGCCCTAGGTATATCGGACCATTGGAGATTCTTGATAGAGTGGGGGAATTAGCTTATAGACTTGCGTTGCCTCCAAGGTTATCCTCAGTTCATCCGATATTTCATGTATCTATGCTCCAGAAATATCATGTTGGCCCATCCCACGTGTTAGATTTCAGCTCTGTCCAATGGGACAAAGACTTGACTTATGAAGAGGAGCCAGTAGCCATTTTATACCGGCAGGTTCGTCAGTTGAGGTCTAAGAGCTATCCTTCAGTTCGAGTGCAGTGGAAAGGTCAGCCCGTTGAGGAAGCTACTTGGGAGTCCGAGTCGGACATGCAGAGTAAATATCCACACTTGTTTGCCAATTCAGGTAATCTTCTATGTCCGTTCGAGGACGATTGTTTTTTTTAGAGGTGGAGATTGTGATGACCCAAGGGGTCATTTTATGAATTAAGACTCCGTTCTAGGCTTATTAGCTATAAAAAGACTAATTTTAATTACCTCAATTTGTGTGCACAGCCCGGGTGTGAAATCAGAAAGCTTTTATGTGAAAATATGAGAAATACTAATTTTTAGAATTTAAAGTTTGGTTTTAGTTGACTTGATTCAACCTTTTGAGTAAATGGACCCAGATCTGTGTTCCAACTATCCCGGGAGGTCCGCAGTAAAATATGGGACTTGGGCGTATTCCCGAAAATTGAATTCCGAGGTCCCAAGCCTTAGAAATCAATTTTTGAAAGAAATTATTTTGCTGAATTATTAATAAAATAAATACAAGAATTAACGTTTGAAACCATTTGTATCGGGCCCGTATTTCGGTTCCGGAGCCTGGTACAGATTTGTTATAGTATTTGAACTCTATCTGTGAAATTTGGTGATGAACGGAGTTTATTTGACGTGATTCGGACGTCCGATTGAGAAATAATGAACTTTAAGTGTTCTTGAGAAAAAGGATGAGTTTTGAGGTTTAATTCATAGTTTTACATGTTATTTTCATGATTTGATCGCATGAGCAAGTCCGTATGATGTTTTTAGACTTGCGTGCATGTTTAGTTTAGAGCCCCGAGGGCTCGGGGTGAGTTTCGGATAGGCCACAGGGTGTTTTACACTTAGAAACATCTGCTGGTTTTCTGTTTCTGGTGCCCAGTTCAATTTCTCTTCGCGTTCGCATGGGTTCATTCGCGAACGCGAAGAGTAAAAACGCTGGGGCCCCTTTTTGTTCTATGCGAACGCACCCTCCTCTCCGCGATCGCGATGTGTTACTGGGCCTGGGGAGGGGGCTAGTCTTACACTATGCGAACGCGGCCTAGTGACCGCGAACGCGAAGGTCTGAGGAGCTAAAGCTCCGCGAACGCGATCCTTGAGGTGCGAACGCATAGGCCACTTGCCCATTACCCTATGCGAACGCGGGCAGGCCCACGCGAACGCGATGAAGGCCTGTCCAAGTATATAAATTCAATTTTAAACACGGACAGAACCTATTTTTCACATATTTTTCGAACTACCAAGCCCTAAGGACGATTTTCTTCACCAAAGTTCATCCCCAAAGTGTAGGTAATAAATTCTAAGCACTACTCTTTCAATTACCCAATGTTTTTCATCACTTTTAAATCAAAAATCAAGAATTTTCATGGTAAAAATTGAGAGTTTAGGTAGAATTAGGGAATTTTGTAAAAATGGGATTTTGACCTCGAATTGAGGTTAGATTTCGAAACTAATTGCATATTCGGGCTCGGGGGTAATTGGGTAAAAGGAATTTGGTCAGAACCCCGAGTTTGGACCAAGCAGGCCCAGGGTCGGGTTTTAACTTTTTTTTTAGAAAACTTAGGAAAACCATAATTTTTCAGTAAAGTTGTTTCCTTTAGCATTAATTAATGATGTTAAACTAATTATGATTAGATTCGAGTGTGTTAGAGGTGAATTTGAAAGGAAAAGCGGTAATTGAGCAGTGAGCGGCCTGCGGAATTGAGGTAAGTGTTGTGTCTAACCTTAGCGTGAGGGAATAGGTATTGTATGACTACTTGTTACCTGTTTGTTTGTTAAATTCAATGTATAGGTGAGGTAACGATTAACTATACGTTGTGGCAAGGTCATACTATGTGAGTAAATGCTATTTCTTAGTATTCTGGTTGTCTTAAAGCTTATCATATGTGATTATTGTTGTTAGTGAAATGTTGAGAACATTGAGTTGAGATTGAAATGATAAATGATGATAGTAACCATGATGAAATGTTGATTCTTGTGAAATTCCTTTGAGAACATTGAGTTGAAATCGAAATATTAAACGGTGATAGAAATTATGATGAAATATTGTTTCTCGTGGAATCCCCTTTTATGTTGATTGATGTTTTGATGAGATTGTGAGGAAGAGTGTAAAGCACGAGTCGTGGTGCCGTGCATGACTTAATTATATTGTGAGGAAGAGTGAAAAGAACGAAGGGTGATGTCATGCCTAATTTATTTATAAGGTGAGGAAGAGAGTAAAGCACGAAGGATGATGCCGTGCAATTCTTAATTATAATCTGGTAAGGATAAGAGTAAAAGCACAAAGGGTGATGCCGTGTATTCTATTTATTATTTGGTGAGGCTGAGAGTAAAAGCACGAAGGGTGATGCCATGCAAGTTTACTTTTATCTTTAATTGCTAATATTATTGTTGATCACTATATGTGCTTGCCTTATTGTCTTCCTCATTCCTTATGTGGAAAATTCCATATCGCATGCTCCCTTCCCACTAATTGATGTTTACATTCTTTAATTGTTATTATTTCCTGTTAGCATGATTTCGATGTCCAGGTCTTATATGGTCTCTTGTCCTATCCTCTTCACTA
The DNA here is from genome assembly GCA_005239525.1 of Nicotiana knightiana. Classification (NCBI taxonomy): domain Eukaryota; kingdom Viridiplantae; phylum Streptophyta; class Magnoliopsida; order Solanales; family Solanaceae; genus Nicotiana; species Nicotiana knightiana. The sequence goes on along the minus strand of ML405154.1, from coordinate 125,973 downwards.
CTTCGCCGAGGTTAGGCTCGACACTTACTCAGTACATGGGGTCGATTGTACTGATACTACACTCTGCACTCTTTTGTGCAGACCCAGGTACTGACCAAAGTTAGGAGATATCAGTAGCTGCGCATTTTGTTCAGAGACATGAGGTAGATTTGATGGTATCCCCAGACTCCTGGAGTCTTCTCCTATTCACTTAGATACTGTTTTATTTCATTCAAAACAGATACATTATTTCGTTCAGCCCATTTATTTGTAGTATTCTTTAGTAGTTCGTGAATTGTGACACCAGACCCTGGGGTAGTTTCATAGTTATATATTTAGTTCGTGGTTCGGTTTAATTATGATCTTTAATTGTATCCGTATTTAGTCTGAATTGTTCTATTATGGTTAAGTAACTTTAAAAGGAAATGGTTAGTAAATTTCTAACATCGGCTTGCCTAGCAAGTATTGTGTTAGGCGCCATCACGATCCCGTGGTTTGGGAATTTGGGTCGTGACAAGTTGACGACTGATGAATGCAATTGGAGTAGAATCGCTTTCCCTTACTAGGTTTAGGAATCCATAATTCTTCAAGAAGACGAGATTAACTTGGTCTACACTAGGAGAGCATCAACAAACCAGTAGCAGGGTTATTGATGAACTCCAATTCTAATTGCAAAAGCCACCAGAAGCCCCCACAAAGGAATTTCTACCGTTGGATTGGTGGAGGAGCAACTCAAATCAATTTTCTGTTCTTTCGATCATGGCTCGAAACGTACTAAATGTGCCGATTTCAACAATCGCATCAGAGAGCGCATTTAGCCAAGCAAGGCAGCAACTAGGAGATACTCGTCATTCATTGGGCAGCAACGCTTCAGAAATTCTAGTGTGCTTCAGAGATTGGATAAGATCATAATGGCGAAATCAAGGGCGTGAAGAGGTAGATGAAGCGGAGGACCAAGAAATTGGAGATATAATAGTTTATGGTTCCGATCCAAGCAACGCCGGAAACCAAGAACCTCATGTTGACACGGATGAACCTTACGAAAATGGATACAAAGCATGTGATGTGCTCTTTCTTATTTTTCATAATTGTTGTAAACTATTAATTTGCAAGTTCAAAAATAAAAAAAATCAAAATAGAACTTGCAAATTAAAGTATTATTTATTATTCAATGAAAATATAAAATGAAAGCCTTTGGAGTTTGATCCTTACATATTACCTATTGGTCTTATTAAATAACTTTTTGTAGCCACTTACTTTAAAATTTCAATTTTAAAATTTTAAAGTTTAATTCTAAGCCTTAAAAGTTTGCAAACACTTAAGTATTAACAACATTGAATAAGAAAAAAAATATATTAAAAAAAAATATATATATATATATATTAGCCCGCCCGGTCCGGATCTGTTAAGCCCGAACCCGGACGGGCCCACTCAAACCCAAAAAATCCCAGCCTGCTAACAGCTCGGAACCCCCAGCCCACTAATAGCCCGGAACAATAACTGGACGTACTGTTTTTTTCCATGTCCATCCCGGAACAGTCCGCCCGTTAAACACCTATAGAAAAACTCCAACAATATTAATAGCCAAAAAAGGCCGACTATTTTGCCTCGTTTCTTGTGTCAAATCATCTCAAAATTGGCTTTTGATGCCTCCAATAGATTCTTCGTGAAATTTCAGTCAAGTTAGGCTTTTGATTCACTCCATTTGAGCTTGTAATGAAGGAGATATGTTGGTTTCAATATTTGAAAATAGTGCAGACTTTTAAATATGAATTCAGTGACAATTTCGTAATTAATCTGAAAAATATGGCAGCCAATTCTTTGTAAAATGACCATAAATTCCTCATACGATGTCGAAACTTGATGATTTCAGTTTCTATGTTCCAAAATTATGATACGGATATAATAGTTTAGTTGAAACACACATCAAAGGTCGTTTTCTCAATACGGTAACCTTTATGCTCAAATCGACGTCGAAATCGAAAACAATCACCATACAACCCAAACTTATCCAAAAACTCATCGGAATTTAACTAAACTTTGTGGACATGTCCAAACTCATCATACAAACTTATTGGAATAATTAAAACCCGATTCTGAGTCTGTTTACCAAAAAGTCAAACCTTGGTCAACTCTTCCAACTTAAAGCTTCTAAAACAAGAATCATTCTTCCAAATCAATCCCGAACCCCTCAAAAACCGAAATTAACCATACACGCAAGTCATAATACAAGATGTGAAGCTACTCAAAGTCTCAAACTACCGAATGGAATGCTAAAGCTCAAAACGATCGGTCGAATTGTTATAATAACGCTTCAAACGGTGCCATCTGTATACTCGCCTGATAACTGATATTATAAGCAAACTCTGCTAACAGTAAGTTATAGTCCCAATGAACACCAAAATCAATCGCAGAAGCTCTAAGCATGTCTTCCAAGATCTGAATAACCTGTTCGGACTGTCCGTCCGTCTGTGGATGGAAAGTTGTGCTCAACTTAACCTGAGAACGAATGACTTCTAAAAAGACTTCCAAAACTCAGTAATAAATTGTGCACCCCGATATGATATTATTGAGATAGGAACACCATTAAGTCGAAATATCTCACAGAGGTAAATATCGGCTAACTGTTCTGCAGTGTGAGTAACTCGAACCGGTATGAAATGTGCGAACTTCGTGAGTCTGTCCACGATCACCCTCACTGAATCATGTTTCTTAAAAGTACGTGGCAACCAAACTACAAAGCCATAGTAATCATTTCCCACTTTCACTCAGGGATAATCAAAATCTGCATCACACCACCTGTTTTTGGTGCTCATATTTCACTTGCTGACAATTTAAGCAACTAGTCACATGTTTCAAAATATCATATATAATACCTTTCCACCAGTACAATGCACGCAATTCTTGATCCATTATAGTAGCACCAGGATGTATAGAGTATCGAGAGCTATGAGCCTCTTCAAGAATCAACTACTTCATATCACCCACCACGGGGATACACAATCTACCATGTCGACGCAATACACCTTCAATATCAATAGAAAATGACTTAACACCATCATCATGTACTCGATCTTAGAGTCTAGCAAGAAGGGAATCTTTAAATTGACGATCCTTGACCTGTCCAAACAAGGATGATTGTGCTACCAAAGCCGCAAGTAACATGCCTGGCAATGTATGATCAATACGCACTCCCCGATTGGCTAATGCTTGAATATCCATCACCATAGGTCGTTCTTCAGCAGTAAATCGGGCCGAGCTACTCATAGACTTTCTCCTCAAGGCGTCTGCCACCACATTTTCCATTCCGGGATGATACAAAATAGTAGAATCATAATCTTTAAGTAATTTTAACCATTGTCGCTGCCTCAGATTCAGATCTCTTTACTTGAATAGATATTGTAGACTCATGTGATCAATATAGATTTCATATGGCTCACCATAAAGATACTGACGCCAGATCTTAAGTGCAAATACAGCTGCATCCAATTCCAAGTCATGAGCCGGATAATTCTTTTCATGGTTCTTTAGTTGCTGGAAAGTATAAGCTACCATTTTGCCATTCTGCATCAGCACACAACCCAAACGGACGTGAGATGCATCACAATAAATAGTAAATTCTCCTGCACCCGTAGGTAGTGTCAATGCAGTCTTCAATTTCTGAAAACTTTCTTCACACTCATTTGACCACTGAAATGCCACACCTTTCTGAGTCAATCGTGTTAATGGAGTGGCTATCTTTAAGAAACCCTCAACAAACCTTCTATAATATTCGGCTAGTCCTAGGAAGCTACGTATATCTATAGGAGTAGTGGGTTGCAGCCAGTCTCCAACTTCCTCTATCTTCTTTGGATCAACTTGAATCCCATCTCATGACACCACATATCCCAAAAAGGAAATTGTATTCAATCAAAATTCACACTTTGAGAACTTGGAATAAAGTTTTCGCTCTCTAAGTGTCTGTAGCACAACTCTCAGGTGTTGTTCATGTTCTACCTCACTTCGAGAGTAGACCAATATGTCATCAATAAATGCAATCACAAAATGATCTAAGAATGGCTTGAATAACCTATTCATGAGGTCCATTAATGTTGCAGTACATCACCAAAAATTCAAAAAACTCGTACCTAGTCCGAAAAGCTCTCTTGGAGATATCCTCGGTCTTAACTCTCAGCTGATGGTAACCCGATCTCAGGTCAATTTTGGAAAAGTGAGTAGAACCTTGTAGCTAGTCGAATAAGTCATCAATACGTGTCAACAAACATTTATTCTTGATCGTCATCTTATTAGCTGTCTGTAACCAGTACACTTTCTCGTCGTGCCATCTTTATTTTTCACAAATAATACAGATGCACCCCAAGGTGATACACTAGTCCTGATGAACCTCTTATCAAGTAGATCTTAAAGATGAACCTTTAATTCTCTCAACTCAGCTGGAGCGATACGGTATGGAAGAATGGAGATAGGTTGACCTCCTAGCACCAAATCAATGCTAAACACAATTTCACTCATCGTAGGCAGACCGGGTAAATCTTCTGGAAACACATCAGCAAATTCTCGAACCAGTGGAACACTGTCAATAGTAACATCCTCCGAGTGGGTATCGTGAATGGTAGCAATAAAACCAAAATAACCATTTAACAATTATTAATCATTCGACATGCTTTTACATAAGATATTATCTTTCTCTGAGTCAGAGGAGTTATGCCTTTCCACACTAAACATGGTTCTCTAGGAAAATCAAAACGTATAATCTTGGCATGAAAATCAACTAAAACATAACATGACATTAACCAATCCATACCCATAATCATATCAAAGTCGGACATTGCCAACACTAGTATATCAATTATGGTGTCCCTACGCTGAATAAATATCACACAGTATCTATAGACTCCATCTACAAATATAGTCTCCCCCAATAGGGTCACCACCATAGATGGCACATTAAAAGACTCAACTCCTTGTTCTAAGTATATAGAAAAAGATAGAGATACATACGAATACCTAGAACCAGGATCAATAAGAGCATAAGCCCCACGAGAACCGAGATTAATAATACCAGTGACTACCGCTTTAGATGCCTCAACATCCTATCTAGCCATAAGGAAGAATCTCGGTTGTCCACCGTTCCCTGAGAAACATGTGCACCATATCGACCCTGTCCATAAGCAACCTGCGGACCGGCTCTAGCTTGTTGAGTCTCAGTCTGTGTACCTGTAGTAGTTCTCTGCGGGTGTGTAGTTGTCATGAACCTGAAATCCACCATAGAGACCGTGATGGAGCCTAACATTTCACTTGCTAGGAAAGCCAACGTTAGAATAGTTTATCCATTTTAACAGTTTAAATTGAATAATAATAATAATAAGGAAACCGAAATAACTGAAATAAATTCCAAAGAAAAGTGCGGAAAAAAGCATAAGAACTGAAATATCTAATACAGTCCGAATATGGTGTCACAAGTTCAAGAGCTACTAGAAGTTCTACAAATAGAGTCTGAAATAAATATAACTTTTCCGAATGAAATGAACAGTAAATGAGGAAAGAGGAAGGGAAATTCAAGGTCTGCGGACGTCAGCAGATCTACCTCAAGTCTCTGAATGATAATCTGAGCTAGTGCAGCTCATGTATAGCTGGGACCAGTACCAAAATCTACACTAGAAGCACGGAGTGTGGTATGAGTACAACCAACCCAATGTACTCCGTAAGCGTTGAGCCTAATCTTGACGAGGTAGTGACGAGGCTATGAAATGACACTCACGTAATTAACCCGTACAACATAGATATATGTACCAAACAACAACAAAATAGATATTTAATATGTACAGTTGGGAGGGGACATGCGAAAGAGGAAAAATATATGATAACTACAACAGGAATGACAATACAAGACAGTCAAATAAGTCATCAACCAAGGAGGATAGATAACATATGCTATGAAAATAGCACGACATCACCCTTTGTGCTTTACTCTCATCTTTACCATAAACTGATCTCATAAAAGAAATGAAATGACACGGCATCACCCTTAGTGCTTTTACTCTCGTCCTCACCATGTAACAGGGAATAACTGATATAGATTGGCACGACATCACCCTTCGTGCTTTAAATCTCTTTCTCACCATGTATTAATTAGTAATTAAGGTAATGAGACGGCACGACATCACCCTTCGTGCTTTAACACTCTCCCTTACCATGTCGTGATGAATACACAAATTCGGGAGATAAATAATGCAGGTGATGTACTTTACGTCAATTATGATTTCGAGATACCAAACTTCAACTTCCACACATTCAAACATTACAAATTATTCCATAAATACGGAAAGAACGATCAAATAAGTAATAATTTAATCTAAGCATGGATGTTAGAATTAAAGAGGCAATAAACCACAAGATAATCCATTCAAAGTTAACCACGACACTTACCTCACTCTGCAACCAATTCAAAGTTCAACTACGGCCTTGCATTTCAAACAAGCCTCCGAACCAACCAAATCAAGCAAATTATCAACCAAACGATTCAAAATAAGCCGTAGAAACTACCCACGAATGCAAGAGGTTCAATTTAGATCATTATTAAAAAAGTTAAATCCCAGGATCGCTAACACAAAATTTGAGGTTTGGACCAAAACCTAATCACCCATTCACCCCGAGCCCGATTATGAAATTCAATGCGAAATCTGACCTCATTTCGAGGTTTAAATTCCAATTTTTAAAAAATCCATAATTCTACCCAAATCCCTAAATTCGACCATGGAAATTCCTATATTTAAGGTTGAAATATTATGAAATGTAATGGGAAATTAAAAGAAAATAGACTAGAGTCACTTACCAATGAATTTAGGAAGAAAAGATCTTGGGAAAATCGTCTTTAAGGTGATTAGGGTTGAAATTTGAAAGAAAAAGCTAAAATCCCGTCTTTCTCAGCTTTTGACCAGGTGTAGATGTCGCAATTGCGAACCCCGCAAATGCGAAAAAGTCTTTGCAAATGCGAAGGATTCACACCTCTGTTTCCATCGCAAATGCGAACAATTTGTTCGCAATTGCGAACATGATTGCCTTGCAAAAGTGACAGAAACCTCGCAAATGTGAGAACCCCATTCCTATCCTATGCTCGTAAATACGAAGTTTCCTTCGCAACAACGAAGCCCCCATTTGCGAGCCAGACGTTTCATTTGCGAGCCAGACCTCGCATTTTCTTAGCTTGCAATCCAACACCAAATGAAACTTGCACCAACTATGATTCTAAGTCAAAAACCACTCTGAAACCTATCAGAAACTCACTCGAGCCCTCGGAGCTCCAAACCAAACATGCACGCAAGTCCAATAACATCATACGAACTTGCTCGCACAATCAAAATACTAAAATAACACCTAGAACTACGAATCGCACACCAAAATGAATAAAAGTTTCAATGAAGCTTAAAAACTTTCAATATTTCAACCGGACGTCCGAATTACATCAAATCAAGTATGTTTTTCACCAAATTTTGCAGACAAGTCATAAATACCAAAATGAACCGATACTAAGTCCCCGAACCAAAATCCAGACCTAGTAGCAACAAAATCAAACTTCGGTCAAACTTATTAATTCTTTAAAACATTAAGCATCTAGTTTTCAATAAAATGCGATAATTCGAGTTAGGGACTTTTGAATTATTCTGGGCATACGCCCAAGTCCTAAATCACGATACAAACCCACATGGACCATCAAAATATAGATCTGGGTCCGTTTGCTCAGAACACTAATCGAAGTCAACTCAAATGAGTGGCACGATTTCACATTCTTATCAAGTTTTCACATAAAAATCTTTCGGAAAAAGACGCAGAATGTGCATGCAAATCGAGGAAGGATAAACGGAGCTAATCGAGGTTTCAAAGCACATAGTTTAAGGTTAAAACTATAAATAACCTATCGGGTCATCATAGTAGTAGCATGGCTAGTAGCAGAATTTCCCTTAGAACAATACCTAACTATATGCCCTTTCTGACCACAAGTAAAACAAGCCTATCTGCTCCAAAAAAACGACCATTGTGATTCTACCGCAATTCGAACACCTCGGATGTTTACCTGAATGAAGTGAGCTATTACCCTTCCTCTCTATCGGTTGATGTCCCCATCTAGCTGGATAAGCACTCTTAGAAGACTGCACCACTAACTTTGATTGAGTAGGCCTAGACTTCCCACGATTAAAACTACTTTTGTCCCCATATGGAGTACACTAAATGCGTCGTCGCTACGAGCCCTTTTTCTTTCTCGCTCGGTCCTGTCCCTCTCCTGACAAGACTCATAATGGAGATCAGTGTAAACTACCTCTTCGTAGGAACCACCTCGAACATCCCTAACCACCAGACCACGATAAAGATGCTCAAGCCCATCCATGAACCTTCTCACCTTCTCATGTTCATCTGTAACCAGAAAAGATGCACAACTGGCTAAGTCAGTGAACTTAGCCTCATACTTCGTAACCGTCATAGTTCCCTAGCGCGGTTGCTCATAGCCGTAATACACCATCAAACAACTTATAATTTTTTTTTTGTATTTTTTATAGAATAATATATTTTCGGGTAGCCAAAGATCACTGATTCTGCGAAGCACGCTTGTTTCAATGCATGAGCCAGGCAGAGAAAACATACATTTAAAACGGAGTTTTGAAAAGCAAGCATCAAAACTTAAAGTGTCACTTACCTCGCCAACGAGAAGTTCTCCAACCTTGCAATGCCTAGAACACCAACCAAATGGCCTCCAATGGCCTCAATTATCCAAAATATTGAATTACACGTCCTAATTAGTCTAGGTGAATAATTTTCATAATTTTAGGACGAGTCAAAAATCAAAATCAACTCTCGGTTTAATTAATAAAAAAAATTGTATACAATTGCGTGTCTAACAAAGCACTTTTGTTGTCCACAAATTGCCGAACAGTGGGGGGTTTCAGAAGCCATCACGTTGGCTTTCTCAGAAGTTCAAAGATACTAATTGCTCCCTGTCATGGAATGATAATTGTATCTTCCAAATTAGAGAACCAAAAACAGTAGGTTCACGGAAAAATTTCTATTTTTTTTTTAAATCCCATCATTGTATAGTTATTATGTCTATTAATTATGGCATACCCATTATTCCTAAACCCCATACTTACTGCTATAATATGTAATTGACCATAATTAACTGAAACATATACTGGAATTTAGTAATACCTGCACTATGAAAGCTAACCACGTAGCTTCTTACTATACACGATAATTTTGCGAAAATAGTACGGGCTAGCTAGTTTTCGGACTGATAATTAAAAAATAGCCAGCATTTGCAAAGTCATTAAAAAATAGTCACTATTTTGCTACAACAAGGAAAGTTCCAACATAATATAATGAAGATTGATGCACCTATATATGAACTTCTAGCATATTATGCTGGAACTCCATCACATGGAAAGTTCCAGCATAATATACTGGAGATTGGAGCACCTGTGAATGAACTTCCAGCATATTATGCTGGAATATTTTTCAGATTTTGAACAATATTTTCGTTCAGATTTATTTTTACATAAAAAGTGACAAAATTTCGATTACTTTTGAAATTGTGGCTATATAACGACCCGACCGTTCGTTCCGAGAGTTTAGACCGTTTCCCCCATTTCGGCTTCATTGCTTGTGTGGTTCATCTCTTTTGTGTGGCGTTGGGTTGGTTGACTCAGGTTCAGAGTGGTCGTGGTAAGAATTAAGGCACTTAGCTTCTTAAATGAGCTCAATAGTTGGAAAAGTCAACCGGGAGTTGACTTATAGGTAAACGACCTCGGAATGCAGATTTTATGGCTCGGATAGCTTCGTTAGGTGATTTGGGACTTAGGAGTGTGTTCGGAATGTAATTTGGATGTTCGGTGTAGAATTAGGCTTGAATTGGCGAAAGTTAGTTTTTGGCGATTTTCGGGCAGCAGTGAAAAGTAGGCTATCGGGGTCGAAATGGAATTCCGGAAGTTTGAGCAGGTTTGTAGCGTCATTCTGGATGTGTGTGCAAATTTTCATATAATTCAGACGAGGTTTGGTTAGTTTCGGTATCGTTGGTGAATTTTGGAAGTTTAAATATCCTTAGGCTTGAATCATGGGTTGATTTGGTGTTTCGATGTTATTTTGGGGTGTTTCGAGAGTTCGACTAAGTCCGGATGATCATTTAAGACTTGTTTGTAATTTTGGATGGGGTCCCGAGGGCCTCGGGTTGAGTTCGGATGGGTAACGACATGATTTTTGGCATTTTGGAGTTGCTGGTGTGAAACTTTCTAGTGTTTCCACACCTGCGGATAGGGAACCGCAGGTGCGAGCCCGCAGAAGCGGACAAGTCTCCGCAGATGCGGAAGTTGGCTGGGTCAGCAATGGTACATGTGTGAGACTTGGACCGCACCTGCGGAGTTGCAGGTGCGTAGGTTTTGTCGCAGGTGCGGAAAAGGTCCCTTAAGTGAATTATCGCAGGTGCGCATTGGGACCGCAGGTGCGAGAAAAGGACCGCAGGTGCGGTCATCGCTGGGCAGAACCTATAAAAAGAACCCTTAGCGCATTTTGGTCATTCTTTCACTATTCTTATTCGGGTTTGAAGCTTTTGAAGGGTTTTTGAAGAGGGAAATCGATAGTTATTCATTGAGGTAAGGATTTTGGACTTAAAACTCATTTAATGTGATTAAAGGTCGGATTAGTGGTGGAAATTTGAGGAAAACAGTGCTAAAATAGGTAATTAGGGCTTGTGGTTTAGAGACCTTAAAATGGGAATTTGAGGGGTCATTTGGACTACTATTTCAGTGTTCTTGGTATGTATAGACTCGTGGGAGGATGAGGATTTTTGTGGCATAAATTTCATCGAGTTCCGAGACATGGGCCTGGGGGTCGGGTTTGACCAATTTCGAGATTTTTGAGTATTTTTGATAAATTACGATTATGGTTCGTTCCTTGGAATATTATATTGATTTACATCTAATTTTTGGTAGATTTGGAGCACTCGGAGGCCGAATTTAGAGGCAAAGGAACATCGAAATAGTATTTTAGCCGATTTTGAGGTAAGTAACGTTTCCAAACTTGGTTCTAAGGGTTCAAAACCCCGAGCTAAATGATTTATGACTATAATCAAGGTGACACACATGCCAAGTGACGGGCGTACGGGCGTGCATCGATTATTTGTGGCCTGGATTATCCCATGGCAGCGCTTAGTGATTATCCCCTGATGATATTCGCGCTTCTATTAATGTAGTAATTGTGAACCTGTTAGAAATCATGTTAAGTATAAATGCTAGGCTTCACGCCGAAAATGCTGAGACCCGAGTGGTCGTATATTACTGTCTCATTTTGTGATTATTTGATTTCATATACGCAGTCCTGTTATAGCATATCACTTTATATCTCAGTCTCAGTATTGTTAATTATATGCATACTTATCATTGTTTCGGGCTAATGGATGCATCTGTGATCCATGTGAGTGAGACTGAAGAGTAATGACTGAGTGAGGCCGAGAGCCTGTTATTGAGACAGTTATGAGATCGGACTGCACACCCCATCGATATTTAAATCATGCCTTCGTTGACTTGATATAGCGCTTGGGCCACTAGGGCCCCTCCGGAGTCTTTACACCCCCAGTGAGCGCATTGATGTTGAGGGATGGATTTTCCCTGGGCATGGATCGTGTCCGAAGTTGATGTTATGTGAGGGCTGGATCGTCTCTGGGTATGGATCTTGTCTGTGTGTTGTATTCCGGAGATGGACCTTCTCTGTGGAGCTGGATTGGACTTTTTCCTCAGTACTGAGTGACTACAGTCACCAATGATTATGTACATTACGGGATGGACTTTTACCTGGGCCTGAGAGCCATATACGGTACTGAGTGGACTGCTGTGTGAGGGTTGCGAGCACTATGTGCATATCCACACTGGTTTCATACATATATTTTTATGATGGCATGTAGAGTATATTGGCATACTTGGGCATATTTACTCATTCTGATAAACTGTTAGCATGTCTAATTTCTGTATATTATCGATTGTAAATTCTGAGGTTTAGTCTGTCACTACCTCTCAGCCTATAGTTTGGGTTCTTTACTTCTGAGTTGGTGTACTCACGTTACCCCCTGCACCTTGTGTGCAAATCCAGGTACACCGGGACCCGGTAGTGGATATTGAGCAGTTGTCAGAGTTTCATTGGAGTTGTCGAGGTAGCAGCTGGCGATCGTGACCTCGTCTTCTCTTTCCTATTCTACCTCTTTTTCTTTATTTTGGGACTATGTTGTCCATTTTTCCTTTTTCTTAATTTATGTTATAGTCGCTCATGACTGAGTGACACCAGATCCGGGGTTGGAGGTTTAAATTTTGTTTTTCAAATATTTTTTTAAACTCCATATTATTAGTATTATCAGTAATTTCGTTTGAAATTGTACTTTTACAGAAAATTGAGATTAGCTTAGATAAAATGGGCGGCTTGCCTGGTTCTACGACAGGAGCTATCACGACTCCGAAATCGGGTCGTGACAAGTTGGTATCAGAGCTCTAGGTTAAATAGGTCTCACCAGTCATGAGCAGGTTTAGTAGAGTCTTGCAGATCGGTGCGGAAACGTCTGTACTTATCTTTGAGAGGCTACAAAACCCTTAGGAAAAAAATCCCACATTATTGAATTCTCTCGTGCGACACTGTTGAATTCTAAAATTAAACTTCTGTTATTTTCATTCTCTCACAGATGGTGAGGACTCGTGCTACCGATCGTGGTGATCAGACACCAGCAGGACCAGCTGGAGGTCGAGGTCGTGGCAGAAGGAGGGGTGCAGCCCGCTAAGCAACTGGGGCAGTACCCATGGACCCTCCCACTATTCAGGATCAGATTCCCGCAGTTGAGATCCCAGCGGGACAGGCTCAGGCACCAGCAGTGCCCATGTGATTCCGGCTCTTCAGGAGACCATAGCCCAGATTTTAACGGTGTGCACCAGCCTGGCACAGACCGTCGCCATGTCTACTGCTGCTACTTCTCAAGCCGGGGGAGGCACTCAAACTCCAGCTGCCCAGACACCTGAGCAGGTTACTCAAGGGCTTCAGACACCGAGGACAGTTCCAGTCCAGCTGGTTGCCCCAGTCCGGGATTTTGTGGTCCCAGCTTTGGCAGATGACGAGCAGCGCAGGTTGGAGAGGTTTAGTAAACTCCAGCCTCCAATTTTTAGTGGTACTGAGGGCAAGGAAGCCCAGGGCTTTTTGGACAAGTGTCAGAGGATCCTTCGCACAACAGGGATACTATAGGCTAGTTGGGTCCCATTTACTACCTTCCAGTTTGCAAGAGCTGCACTCGCTTGGTGGGAGGCCTATGAGAGGCGTAGACCTGCTGATGCAGCGCCCTTTACCTGGCGTCAGTTCTCAATTCTGTTCCTGGAGAAGTATATACCGCAGTCCCGCAGGGAGGAGCTGCGCAGGGAGTTCGAGCAGTTGCACTAGGAGGACATGACTATGACGCAGTATGAGATGAGGTTCTCCGAGTTGGCCCGTCATGCTATTTGGCTAGTTCCCACGGATAAGGAGAGAATTAGGAGGTTCGTTGATGGCCTCACTTATCATCTTTGGATTTTTCTGACTAGGGAGAGGGTATCTGGTGCTTCTTTTAAGGAGGTGGTTGACATTGCCAGAGAGATTGATTCAGTTCACCGCCAGGAGCGGATCGAGGGGGAGGTCAAGAGGTCTCGAGGATCTGGGAGTTTTGGCGGGGTTCCTTCAGGGGAGGAGCCTCAGCCCGGCAGAGGCCGACCATTCAGGCAGGCCCAGCCAGGTCGCTCAGGTTATCTTGGTGGATCAGTTGGTCATGATCCTCACAGTTCGCATCAGGTGCACCCATTGTTCACTGCCCTGCCAGCTCAGAGTTCATCTCGGACACCATCGGTTCGGAGTTCATCTATGCCTGGTTCTTCTAGTGGTTATCCTGGTGCTAGGGGTTCCCTTCAGTCCCCAGTTCCATTCTCTAAGAGAGGTTTCTTTGAGTGTGAAGAGGTGGGCCATATCAAGAGGTTTTATCCCCGTCTTGCGAGAGGTACTTATCAGCAGAGGAGTCAGCCCGCAATTTCAGACTCAGTAGCTACACCGCTCGCCCAGACAGCTAGAGGTGGGGGTCAAGCAGGTCGGGGTCGCCCTAGAGGGGGAGGTCGATCCGGTGGTGATCAAGCCTGGTTTTATGCATTTTCAACCAGACCGGATGAGATGGCTTCCGATGTCGTGATCCCAGGTTTTGTCTCAGTCTGTCACGAGAAGCTTCAGTTTTTATTTGATTCCGGTTTTTCATATTCACATGTTCATCATATTTTAGCCCATTCTCTGGGTACGCCCCGTGAATCTTTTTTTACATCTGTTCATGTGCTCACCCTTGTGGGTGATGTTGTTGTTACGGACCACGTGTGTTAGTCGTGTATGGTACCTATTGGGGTCTGGAGACCCGGGTGGATGTGCTATTTCTGAGTATGGTCGATTTCGACGTAGTTTGATCAGATAAATGATGATAATTTTAGGTATGACTTGATGTAGGTGTTATGCACCAAATCGGATTGTTTGACTCCGTAGAGCTATTGTGAGGGTGTCAGTTAATGGCTATTGGGTTGATCTATGCTCCGGGATGATCTAGAGGTTACCCGTCTCTGCTTCGAGGAGCGGCGATTCGTTGGTTTTAGGCACACATGGTGCGGTTCTTATGTGGTATTCTAGAGGAGTTGATTAAGGTAAAGTAGCTGAGTATCATAGAGTTTGGACGTATGAGTTGTGTTCTTTCAGATTCGTGTGATTTTGTTCGGCGGGGTGTGAGGAATTCTTAGCATTTCATTGTGGTGTTACTTGTTATAATGAGAGATGGTTATCTTGTTTGGTGTCATTTCTCTTGTTGGATATAGCATGTTCAGGCATATACAATGTGTGGAGGCGTTATTCTAATCTTGTAGATAAGTTTTGACATGGAATTTGGGTTCTAAGGCGTAGGGATTAGGTTGGATATAAAGGCATTTGAATGTGTTGTGTTATTAGATCGATACGGGGTAGGGTGACGTGAGGTCACCCCCGGGTATATGCATGGTAAGGTTATTCGGTGGTTTGATGGTTTATGGAAAAACTCTTGGCACGTTCGAGGACGAACGTTTGTTTAATAGGGGGAGAATGTAATGATCCGGCCGTTCGTTCCGAGAGTTTAGCCTGTTTCCCCCATTTCGGCTTCATTTCTTGTGTGGTTCATCTCTTTTGTGTGGCGTTGGGTTGGTTGAATCGGTTTCAGAGTGGTCGTGGTGAGAATTAAGGCACTTAGTCTCTTAAATGAGCTCAATAAGTGGAAAAGTCAATCAGGAGTTGACTTATAGGTAAACGACCTCGGAATGAGGATTTTATGGCTCGGATAGCTTCGTTAGGTGATTTGGGACTTAGGAGTGGTGTTCGGAATATAGTTTTGATGTACGGCGTAGAATTAGGCTTGAAGTGACGAAAGTTAGTTTTTGGCAATTTCTGGTCGGTAGTGGAAAGTAGGCTATCAGGGTCGAAATGGAATTCCATAAGTTTGAGCAGGTTTGTAGCGTCATTCTGGATGTGTGTGCAAATTTTCATATCATTCGGACGAGGTTTGGTTAGTTTCGGCATCGTTGGTGAATTTCGAAAGTTTGAATATCTTTAGGCTTGAATCATGGGTTGATTTGGTGTTTCGATGTTAGTTTGGGGTGTTCCGAGAGTTCGACTAAGTCCAGATGATCATTTAAGACTTGTTTGTAATTTTGGATGGGGTCCCGAGGGCCTCGGGTTGAGTTCGGATGGGTAACGGCATGATTTATGGCATTTTGGAGTTGCTGGTGTCAAACTTTCTGGTGTTTCCGCACCTGCAAATAGGGAACCGCAGGTGCGAGCCCGCAGAAGAGGACAAGGCTCCACAGATGCGGAAGTTGGCTGGGTCAGCAAAGGTCGCAGGTACGAGACGTGGACCGCACCTGCGGATTCGCAGGTGCGGAGGTTTTGTCGTAGGTGCGGAAAAGGTCCCTTAAGTGAATTCTCGCAGGTGTGCATTGGGACCGCAGGTGTGAGAAAAGGACCGCAGGTGCGGTCATCGCTGGGCAGAACCCATAAAAAGAACCCTTAGCGAATTTTGGCAATTCTTTCACCATTCTTATTCGGGTTTGAAGCTTTTGAAGGTTTTTGAAGAGGGAAATCGATAGTTCTTCATTAAGGTAAGGATTTTGGACTTAAAACTCGTTTATATGTGATTAAAGGTCGGATTACTGGTGGAAATTTGGGGGAAAATAGTGCTAAAATAGGTAATTAGGGCTTGTGATTTAGAGACCTTAAAATGGGAATTTGAGGGGTCATTTGGACTCCGATTTCAGTGTTCTTGGTATGTATAGATTTGTGGGAGGATGAGGATTTTTTGTGGCGTAAATTTCATCTAGTTTCGAAACGTGGGCCCGGGGGTCGGGTATGACCAATTTCGGGATTTTTGAGTATTTTTGATAAATTATGATTAGGGTTCGTTCCTTGGCATATTATAATGATATACATCTGATTTTTGGTAGATTTGGAGAACTCGAAGGCCGAATTTAGAGGCAAAGGCATTGCGGAATAGTATTTTAGCCGGTTTTTAGGTAAGTAACGTTTTCAAACTTGGTTCTGAGGGTTCGAAACCCCGAGCTAAATGATTTATGACTATAATTGAGGTGACACGCATTTCAAGTGACGGGCGTGTCGGCGTGCACCGATTATTTGTGGCCTGGCTTATCACATGGCACCGCTTAGTGATTATTCCCTGATGATATTTGTGCTTTTATTAATGTAGTAATTGTGATCCTGTTAGAAATCATGTTAAGTATAAATGCTAGGCTTCACGCTGAAAATGCTAAGACCCGAGTGGTCGTATATTACTGTCTCATTTTGTGATTATTTGATTTCATATACCCAGTCCTGTTATAGCATATCACTTCATATCACAGTCTCAGTATTGTTAATTATATGCATACTTATCATTGTTTTGGGCTAATGGATGCATCTGTGATCCATGTGAATGAGACAGAAGAGTAATGACCGAGTGAGGCCGAGAGCCTGTTATTGAGACAGTTATGAGATCGGACTGCACACTGCAGCGATACTTAAATCATGCCTTCGTTGTCTTGATATAGCGCTTGGGCCACTAAGGCCCCTCCGGAGTTTTTACACCCCCAGTGAGTGCATTGATGTTGAAGGATGAATTTTCCCTGGGCATGGATCGTGTCCGAAGTTGATGTTATGTGAGGGATGGATCGTCCCTAGGCATGGATCTTGTCCGTGTGTTGTATTCCGGAGATGGACCTTCTCCGTGGGGATGGATTGGGCTTTTTCCTCAATACTGAGTGACCACGGTCACCAATGATTATGTACATTCCGGGATGGACTTTTCTCCGGGCCTGAGAGCCACATACGGTACTGAGTAGACTGTTGTGTGAGGGTTGCGAGCACTATGTGCATATCCACACTGGTTTCATAAATATATTTTTATGATGGCATGTAGAGTATACTGGCATACTTGGGCATATTTACTCATTCTGATAAGCTGTTGGCATGTTTAATTTCTGTATATTGTCTATTGTAAATTCTGAGGTTTAGTCCATCACTACCTCTCAATTCCATGTACACCGGGACCCGGTAGTGGATATTGAGTAGCGGTCAGAGTTTTATTGGAGTTGTCGAGGTAGAAGCTGGTGATTGCGACCTCGTCTTCTCTTTCCTTTTCTACCTGTTGTTCTTTATTTTGAGACTACGTTGTCCATTTTTCCTTTTCCTTACTTTATGTTATAGTAGCTCATGATTGAGTGACACCGCATCCGGGGTTGGAGGTTTTAAATTTTTTTTTTCAAATATTGTTTTAAACTTCAGATTATTTGTATTATCAGTAATTTCGTTTTAAATTGTACTTTTACTGAAACTTGAGATTAACTTAGATAAAATGTTCGGCTTTCCTGGTTCTACGACATGCGTTATCATGACTCCGAAATCGGGTCGTGAAAATATTTCATTTACCACTTTTAAATCTGGCTATTTTTGAATTTCTCTAGATAATTTTCTACTATAATTCTTCTCTAAGTGTTTTTGCCTCTTTTTTCGACACCCAAGAATTGATTAGGCCAAATACATTGGCAGCCCCTTAAAATTGTCCTCCCTTTTCACTTTGATACTCCATCTTAAGTCCGTTCTATTTGAATACTCCAACCACGCCTCGAATGTGTCATTTATACACAAATTCATAAGCATCCAAATATAAACAATGCGTGTAATTCACTCGCCACAGTGATAAATAAAAAGAGACACATAACTTTAACTTGAATTAACTAATTAAAAAAGAGATGAAAAAAAAATTCATCTCTTTCTAATCTCTCTCTTTCAGCTTCAGCCTCTCTCCCTGCTTCTACAAAATCCAAGCCCACTTTCTCTGCTAACCCACTTCAGGATTCTCTCTAAACTCACTTCGCCCTTCTGAGCCTTCTAAGCACCAGGCCTTCGACGAGCATCCATCGTTTGGTTCCGTAACGATCTTCATGTCCACGACAATGAGTCCATCAACGCTGCCCACGACGAGTCCATGTCTGTTTTGCCCATTTACTGTTTTGACCCGGGAGATTACGGCAAATCCTCACCTGGGTTTGATAAAAATCGGCCCATATCGCGCTAATTTCTTGATTGAATCCGTCACTGACCATAGGAAGAATTTTCAAATCTGGGGAAGGGAGAATTTTATGTCAATTTTTTTGGGGTTCAAAATCCTGATTTTCTCATTCTTTAGATTCGCGAAAATTCGCTAGGAAAAACAATGCCTCACCTTTTTTTTGAGATGTAAATCTGATTTTTCTTCAAATTCAAGTCACAAAGTTTAATTTCGTTAATGATGAGAAAAATAAAACTTTGCCAGAAAAAAAATAAAGTTTCGCCGAAAATGTTAAAGGGGTTGTTGGACGTAGTTGTTGGGGGCTGCTTGTTTAAAGACTTAAAGGGATTGCTCGACGTAGTTGTTTTGGGTGTTTATAGTGAAGCTTGTTAAAGCTCACATGGTGTTAATTGACAGGATAGAGGTGAGAGAACGAAAATATTATCCCACGCTCTCTAAAGAGGTGGGCAACAAACACTATGCTACATTACCAAATTGTGTTTAAATGACATATTCGAGATGTGGTTGGAGTGTTCAAATGGAACGGACTTAAGATGGAGTGTCAAAGTGAAAAGTGAAGACAACTTTAAGGGACTGCCGAAGTATTCTGCCAATTAATTACCCAATTTTCTACTTTTAGGCCACTGAAAACGTGCAGCCCCAAGAGAATGGGCTTTGCCCACTCTTATTCATTTAATAAATAACTAAAGCCATGTATTGTTAAAACAAATTAGCCATTAACCAGTTATTTAGTATCATATCTTATATAGTAGTAATAAATTTCCATCCACAAATTTAATATTTTACCTAATAGCTACAATAAAACTAATTCCTAAATCTCACACTTTTAATTAGTATATAAATATATTTCTGGTTATTACAAGTTGCTAAGTACTTATTTATAAAATGCTATAATTGTGTGGCTGTTGCTATGTTATGGTGCCATCGAATATTTCAGTCTCCTTCCATTTCAATTTAGATGATATACTTCACTTATCAAGAGTCAAACATTGTGAAGTTTGACTAACATTCTAAAATATATTTTATTATTATATTGATACGAGAAAAACTTTAACTTATAGTACTTTTCGAGCAGTTTTTGAATATTTAAATTTTAATTTTAAAATACTAAGTTGAACTAATTTAATTTAGCTTTAATATTTAGTTAAATTAACTCTCGATAAGCAAAACGTGTCATGTAATTTGAAACAAAATATCTTATTATTGGATTTATTTTACTTTATTAGTACAATTAAGTGCACACCACAATTTCCCAACTTTATGTTCCTATCGTTAAAATTGACTTCAAAGTACGGGACAATTGAGATGATGATATGCCATTTTTTCCCCCCAAAATGCCGATGTAATAGTACCAATGTTGCTCCCTCCCTGTACAATAAGTGATTTTTATATTTTTTTGTGGTCTAAAATAAGTGATTTTTCAGATTTCAAGAATGAATTAATTATTTTTTTATATTGCTCTTGGAGTAAATAGTGTTGGAGTATGTGTTAGGAGTGTTTATGTGAAGAGATAGTAAAGATTAATATGGTCAATTTCATTGATAATTAATGTTAAAAGGTGGATTTCTTAATCTGTGTGAAAACAACCAAAAAGTCACTTATTATAGACCCGAGGGAATATCTTTTTATTGGATGTCCCCTTCCGGGCAGCTCGGTGCACAAAAGCATCCCGCATTTACGCAGGCTTGGGGAAGGCCTGCACTCTTAGGGGTATGAACCAAACCAGTGTTGTCAAAGAAAGAGGGACCTCGAGTTCAATAGCCTCGGGAGTCTCGAGGTGAGTTAAGAACACTAAAGTATGATCAATAAATTAAGAGCAATAAAGTTGAAGAACAATAGTTGAGCACAGTAAACGAGAAAAGCAGAATGGAATTTTCTATAGCAGTGAATATGATGATCCTTACAAATGATTGGGGTCCCCTTTATATAGGAGGGGAAAACCCTAATATGATACATTTCTAATTATGACGAAGAATTCTGTTGGTACAATTGTATAACAACCTAGTACGGATTTGTACTAACTCGTACAAATCTTACCCCACAATTTACGCCCTGATCCATGTGTCCTTGAGAGATTCCCGCTTTTCCTTGAGTGTCATCGAAATTGTACAGTCTCGAGGCAGGCCGTATCAGGCCCTCGATTTGCTTCCAGAGGTGCGCACATCCCGGCCAGACTTGATTCTTACTTCGGGTTTCCCGAACTCGAGATCGGAGCATGATTAAGTCTTCAAAATCGAGCTCTCCAATTTCGACGGTATACAGATAATCCCTGTGTTTCTTAGAATGAAATGACAAGAAACGATTGGATCTTCAACTCTTTGATGCCCTAATCATGATGTCAGACTCGTTAGATCAGCGATTATTGTGACTGCAAGGTTGTGCAAGGGTCATGTCTGCACATATTTCGAGGAGTCATTAATTAAAAGCAACTTTTCGCCAGCCGTTTGGTTTCCCCAACACGCACAAATGGCCTCTATAAATACTTCAATCCATTTCTTTTTCAGACTTTACTCTCTTCAACATACTCAAAACCTACTAATCTCTTATTTCCTCTGTGATTATACCTTACTTGTGTTCATTTTGCCATCATCTTTCACTTTTTTTTCTTCTGAACTTATAGTAACAATGACGAACACTTCCAAGACAGCTTCAAACAAAGAGACGGCTTCTTCGACTTCACGCGTATCTAAGGGAAAAACAAGGGTACCTCCTCGTATTGAAGAGTGCACCCCTGGGACTTTTGATACGTCTTCCGATTTCAAAGTTGACAGACCTGCTTCGATCCCGGGTCGATGCGAGCCTATGTCTTGGTATATCAGCTTGATAACCGAACTCAAACAAGTAAAAGCAGAGTGTCGTTGGGCAAATACGATGAACGTGGAGATCCATTCACCCGAAGAAGATATCACCACTTCCAAAGTAGGGTACCTAAGTGTGTATACCTATCCATTCACCTTAGGCCCCACAGATCCTTCTCTACCCCACCTAGACCTAGTGATTCTCGACTTCTGTCGACAATACCATGTGACGTTAGGTCAGATCTACCCTTCTTTTTGGAGAATCGTTCACTTAATTAGATACTTATTGAGCAAGGTCGAGGGGATGTCTTTTACCCTTAACCATCTGATCAGGCTATACAACCCTCGTCACTATCAAGGTGGCCTGATAAAATTGCAACATCGGTCCTTGAAGTCTTTCTTCTCCAGCATGACGAAGATAAAGACCGAGGGTGGATGAGTCGCTTCGTCCGAGTCAGGTCCTCCGACATGATTCTCGTTGAAAAGATGTCATTCCTAGAAAAATGGAATATGAAGCGTAAGTATCGACCTATCGAGTGTGTTTCATTACTTTGATGTTCCCATCTTCTTTTGAACTAACTCCTTTTTCGATGATGCAACCGTTTCTTGGTATCCAGGTGTGGTTGAGGACCTCCCGTGCTGGGTTCGACAACTGGCTTCCACTTTCTCATACGCCGAGCGCGTCTGGCGCGATTTGGCCAAAGGTCGATGGGAGGCCAAAGACCACGGTGAGCTTTCATCATTTGTCTATCCAAATCCCTTAGAGAAATACTCTTTAGCAAAATATCTAACTTCATATTTGTGCAGGCCTCGGGGAAGCTGTTTCGATGAGGTCTCCCCTACCTGGTGAGGAAGAAATCCCAAAACCCTCCAAAGACAAGAAGAGGAAGAAAGAGTCGCCGACGAACTCCCCGAAGCCGAAGAGAACCAAGGTTTGAAAGCCTAAGATCGATTCGATGGCCTTATCTCCAGAAACTGTAGAACGTCTTCTCACTGAGGATGAAGAGGAAGAAGATGTTGTGGACGAAGATGACCGCCCGTTAGTGACTCGGAGAAGAGGAAGCACTGATGCTTCAAAGGCTGCTGAACCGAAGGCTACTGCTGTGGTCCAGTCTCAAGCCGAGGAGGTCCCTGAGGGGAGCTCGAGCAAAGTCTTCGAGCCAACCAGTGACAAGAAAACACCTCACATCATAGGGAACTTGATCGACGAAGTCGAAGAGCCCAACCTCGAGGTGCCTCGAAGGCAAGAGAACGCCCCGATTGAATCATTAGGGGTGATTGACGTGGATGACTCTCCTCCAGGCCCGTTGTTCTCTGCGGGGTAGATACGGGATGCCCAAGATATGAAGACTCCCGATGTGGGGACATCCCACGGGGAGGACGACATATTAAGAGAATGCTTTGAAGGAATCGAAGAGGGACCTGACCTTGACGCCTCGTTCATCTTGGAAAAGGCTGAGAAGCTTTGAAAGCAGGTAAACTTTTCCCTAACAATTATAATTAGAGTTCGGTTTTTGCCTTTCTGACTCCCTTTCTTCGTGATAAGGCTGTGATGTTTTACAAACGAGGTTTCTCCAAATCTCGGGCTGAGCTTGCCCATTGTGAATATGAGCTCAGGAAGCTCATGTTAGAGATGGACGAACTCAAGAATCTCTATGCCAAAAAAGAGGGGGAACTCAACGATCTTCGAGCAAGTTTAGAGGAGGCTTCCCAAGAGCGAGCCGAGCTCGTCGAACAGGTAATATAGCCTTCGTGGGATTTTCTTTGTATCTACTTGCTTTGGTGTCTAATGTTTCAATTATATAGCTTCATCAGAAGGCCGATTTGGTGGAGCAACTTCTGGAGGAGCTTAAGAGCAAAGAGGCTGAAACCCTCGGGTGGAAGCAAAATATGGATCGTTTGGCTTCCGAGAAGGATAATCTTCGGGAAAAACTAGCCTCGGTCGAGCACCAGCTTCAGAGTGCAAAAGAGGAGGATCGTAAGTTTAAATAGCTTCACACTGAGATGGTCGCTGAATTAGCTTAGGTCAAGTCTGAAGTTGATGCGTTTGTGTCCTCATATCGAACTGTTGCTGCTGCTACTAATGAGGCTCGGGAGATATCTGCTGCGGCCGAGCTCAAGTTGACATGTGCCATTAATCATGCCAAGTTGGAGTCTTGAAGGCATGCTCTCGAAGAGGTGCATGCTAAAGGCTTCGACCTTTCCGCTGAAATCGAGAAGGTAAAGGACCTAGAAAAAGAAGCAACTGCATTGCTCTCCACTGATGAGGATTCTACCAGTGGATCCGAGAGTGAGGGAGACGAAGGAGAAGTCCCCTAGGAGGAGGATAAGGCCCTCTAAGATGAGGCTACCGAAGATGCAACTCCAATGGATACTGACTCCGTGCAAGTGACCCCAAAAGTAGATTAGGCTCTTTTGTTTTATTTCTTTTGTGTAAGGGCCCTACGTGGGGGTTTTGTAAATGTATCTTCGAACCATCCTTTGAATATATAAAACTTTCTCTCTTTATTTTCGTTTCATGTTAAATTTTATTTTTTCTTCATTCAAAATTTGGTGTTGTAGACAATCAGTCCGCCTATTGGGCTTAGAATATAATGCCCTTAGGTTTTGTGTTTGATCAACGATCGACAACAGGTTACCACCTATTGTTCGATCTTCGAGTTGGGCTTTAGCTCGGGACCTTTGAGTCCGATCTAGTAAGGTCTCGAGCATTGTGGTGCTTCGGCCTTTAGTCTCTTTAAGTGTTGGCCCTTAGGCTTTAAAATATCGGCCCTTAGGCTCTATAGGTTGGCCCTTAGGATCTTTTAGGTTTAGGATCTAAAATATCGGCCCTTAGGCTCTTTAGATTGGCTCTTAGGCTCTTTTAGGTAGGGCCAATTCGG
Organism: Nicotiana knightiana; assembly: GCA_005239525.1. NCBI lineage: Eukaryota > Viridiplantae > Streptophyta > Magnoliopsida > Solanales > Solanaceae > Nicotiana > Nicotiana knightiana. The sequence continues at coordinate 101,659 of ML405154.1, read as the reverse complement.
CCTCTAAAATGGCTATAGTTTTTCCCTCTTTCTGGCTAAAAACGTAGTGGAATTTTTGGTATGCCTTAGCATGTATGTTTTTTATTCTTTCGAAGGTTCAATTGATTGGAACCTTGTTTATAAGTCGATATGTAATGATAATTGAATACCTCTTGAGGTTTTTTCGAAGGCTGGTATTATCGAAGCCTCCACATTATTCGAGGGTTGATTTTATCGAAGCCCTTTGCTTTTGCTGAGGGTAGCGTGGTTTAACCAATTTTTCGAAGTATTTGAAGGCCTTTAGTTTTTATGGCGGAAGTCGAATGTCTCCGAGCCGCATTATTTCGGCCGTAGCCTTTTCATATGACCGTAGTCTTTTATATGGCCGTAGCCTTTTATATTGTCGTAGCATTTTGTCCCCGAGTGTGGTGGTCTTGGCCTTAATATCACGGGGATGCCTCTTTGAGGTCTTATGAGTTAGATTATGCCTCATTGAGGTCTTATGAGTTTGAGCATGCCTCATTGAGGTCTTATGAGTTCGAGCATGACTCTTTTAGGTCTCATAGGTTTGAGTGTGCCTCTTTGAGGTCTTATAGGTTTGAGTTTTTGATGACTCGATATGTTGACTGTCGATGACAGTCCCCGAGTATTCGGATGCATTTTGAGGTTTTGTCCCTTGAGCCGTTTCATGTAGAAATATAAATGCAAAAATGGTAGACTTCTTTTTGGGCACAAAGTGTTTTGATATAATGACAATGCTTCTTTAAATGATTGATACATGCGTACATGTTTTGTCGTTGAGGGCTCGACTACTTTATATGGACAAGGTTCATTTGACCATTTGTCCCATTACATCATTTTCCTATCGAGGCCCTCTCGACATGAATTGTTTTCTTTCGAAAATATAACCTCCGAGGGTGATGCCCCCCAGTATTCGAGGTTGATTGAAAAAAATCCTTGAATACCTGTTGAATTTCCTTAGGTGGAATATAGGTGTTTCCTTCTTAAAAACCTTTCCGGTAAAACCCATTTGGGATAAAACCCGTTCTAAGGGAAAAAGAGTGCAACGCATGCTTTAAAACCCAAAGTCTTCGAGCTGAAGGATGCTTCGATATCTCCAATCAAACACCTGTACGGAGTTAGTATGAAATATAAATGAAAAGGGGAGAAGGTCATACCTCAACAGTAATAGCGTTTGAGCAATGATATATTCCAATTGTTTGGTAGTTGCTTGCCTTCCATTGTGCTAAGTTTGTAGGATCCTTTGCCTACAACTCCGAGGACACGGTACGGTCCTTCCCAATTAGCGCCTAATTTCCCTTCATTTGGGTCTTGAGTATTGAGGGTGACTTTCCTTTAAACTAAGTCCCCGACTCCAAAGTAGCGAAGGTTCGTCCTTCTGTTGTAGTACCTCTCAATCCTTTGTTTTTGAGCGGCCATTCGGACTAATGCGGCTTCACGTTTTTCATCTAGTAGCTCGAGGGAAGTGTTCATGGCCTCGTTGTTCGGATCCTCTTTGGTGTGCTGAAGCCTGACGCTCGGTTCCCTAACCTTGACTGGGATCAATGCCTCGGACCCGTACACCAAAGAAAACGAGGTCTCCCCCGTGATGGACTTTGACGTCGTTTGATATGCCCAGAGCACCTCGGGAAATACTTCTTTATATTTCCCCTTCGCATCATCTAACCTCTTCTTTAAGTTTTGGATGATGGTTTTGTTTGTGTACTCGGCCTGACCATTTGCACTTGGATAATAAGGTGCTGATAGAATCCTTTTGATTTTATGGTCTTCGAGGAATTTTGTTACTTTGTTGCCGATGAACTACTTCCCATTGTCGCATGCTATTTCGGTGGGTATTCCGAACAGACATATAATGTGGTCCCATATGAAGTCAATGACTTCTTTTTCTCTTATCTTCTCAAAGTCCCGCGCTTCTACCCATTTCAAGAAGTAGTCAGTCATAAACAAAATAAACTTAGCTTTACCTGGTGCCGTTGGTAGGGGCCGACGATGTCCATCCCCCATTTCATGAATGGCCACGGGATAGAACCGAATGGAGTTGTTCACCAGGCTGATGGATCATTAGTACAAACCTTTGACATTTATCACACTTTCGAACAAACTCCTTAGTATCTTTTTCCATGCTATCCCAGTAATACCCTGCTCTGATCACCTTTCGAACCAAGGAATCGACACCGGAGTGGTTTGCACAAGTGCCTTCATGGATTTTTGTAGTACGTAATCAGTGTCCCCCGATCCCAAGCACACTGCCAGTAGTCCATTGAAGGTCCTTCTATATAATGTTCCATTTTCATCGAGTGAGAATCGAGTTGCTTTGGCTCGGAGGGCCCTCGATTGTTTTGGTTCCGAGGGGAGCTTCCCATACTTCAAGTATTCGACGTACTTATTCCTCCAATCCCACGTTATACTTGTTGAGTTGATTTCCGCATGAAATTCTTCGACCACTGACCTCGCTAATTGGACGGCAGTCCCAGGGACGATATCATCTTCTTCGATCGATGACCCCAGATTTGCAAGAGCGTCGGCCTCACTATTCTGTTTTTGAGGTACATGGACCAGTGTCCACTCTTAGAAGAGATGCAATGTCACTTGAAGTTTTTCTAAGTACCTTTGCATTCTATCTTCCCAAACCTCGAAGCTCCCGTTTACTTGGTTTACTACCAAAAGAGAGTAGCACTTTGACTCGATGACCTCTGATCCCACGCCTTTTGCTAGTTCGAGACCTGCAATCATGGACTCATACTCGGCCTCATTGTTAGTCAATTTCAAAGTTTTTATAGACTGTCTAATGATGCTGCCCATAGCAATTTTAGAACTATACCGATCCCGGACCCTTTCACATTCGAGGCACCGTCTGTGAAGAGGGTCCATACTCCCGATGATGTGCTCGTTTTTAGCAAGAGTTCCTTTTCTACTTCAGGCACGAGGCCAGGCATGAAATCAACCAGAAGTCTGCCAAACTTAGAGACTTGATGGTCGTTCGGGTTTGATATTCGATATCATATCCCCCAATCTCAATGGCCCATTTAGCCAGTCGGCCCGATAATTCAGGCTTATTTAAGATGTTTCGAAGTGGATATGTAGTCAGTACACATATATGATGGCAATGGAAGTATGGTTTTAATTTTCTAGATGCACTCACTAATGCAAGAGCTAACTTTTCTAAATGCGGGTACCTGGTTTCGGCACCTCCTAGGGTCCGACTTACATAATAGATAGGAAATTGCGTACCTTGCTCTTCTCGAACCAATACGCCACTTACCGCTACCTTGGACACGGCTAAATACAAATATAGTGTTTCATCCTCCTTCGGAGTATGAAGAAAGGGCGGGCTCGAGAGATATCATTTTAACTCTTCCAAGGCTTGTTGACACTCCGGAGTCCATGCGAAGTTGTTTTTCTTCTTGAGTAGAGAGAAGAAGTGATGGCTATGATCTGAAGACCTTGAGATAAACCGGCCTAGGGCAGCTATCTTTCCGGTTATCTGTTGCACGACTTTCACATTATTTACGACGGTGATTTCATCGATGGCTTTGGTTTTATCGGGGTTGATCTCGACCCCCCTGTTCGACACCATGAAGCCTAAGAACTTTCCCGAGCCGACTTCGAAAGCGCACTTCTCGGGGTTAAGTTTCATGTTGTACTTTCTTAGGATATCAAACGTTTCCTGCAAATGGATCAAATGGTCCTCTACGCACATGGACTTAACTAGCATGTCATCAATATTAACCTCCATAGATTCGCCAATTTGGTGTTCGAACATTTTATTAACTAAGCGTTGATATATAGCCCCTGCATTTTTTTAGCCCGAAGGGCATTACATTATAACAATAACCATACTTCGTGATAAACGAAGTCTTTTCCTGGTCCTCCAGGTTCATTTGAATTTGATTGTACCCGGAGTAGGCGTCGAGAAAAGTAAGGATCTCGTGGCCAGCCGTAGCATCAATCAGACGGTCGATGTTAGGCAGTGGGAAAAAATATTTAGGGCATGCTTTGTTTAAATCTTTGTAGTCTACACACATTGTAAGTTTATTTCCGTTTTTAGGGACTACCACTACGTTAGCTATCCATTCGGGATATTTTACTTCCCTAATGGATCCTATTTTGAGAAGTTTGGTTACCTCGTCTTTGATGAAGGCATGTTTTACCTTATACTGAGGTCTCCACTTTTGCTTCACTGGTTTAAATATAGGATCGACACTTAGTCGATGGGCAGTTATCTCCGGTGGGATCCCTGTCATATACTAAGTGGGACCAAGCAAAGCAATCAATGTTATCAATAGGGAATTGAATGAGTTTTTCCCTGGGTTCGAGTTTTAATCCCGTTCCCAGGTATACCTTTTGTTCTGGCAGATGCTTGACTAATACCACCTGCTCGAGCTCCTCGATATTTGACTTCATCGCATCAGACTCCTCGGGGGCGACGAAGGCTCGAGGGGTAAGGAAATATGTTCCCTGGGAATTCCCTGGGAATTCTGACCTTGATATGTTCTTCGATCATTTCGAGGTATGTTGCGCCTCGAAGTGTTCCTTCTGTCTTTGATGTATGGCTGATATCATTCCTTGTTAGGCCTTGGCTCCCTGTTTGCATCTTTCGACTCCCTTGCTGGTAGCCTGCTTGGATAAACTGAGCCCTAGGGGGCTCCCAACTAGTCATCCTCGACCCTAATTTTTGATTGGTACCTGTTGTGTACATCCGCCCAGGTTACGTCGGGATACTCGATCAAGTTCTACTTCAGCTGTCTCGAAGCTATCGAACTTCGTTCATTTATCCCCTGAGTGAAGGCTTGTACGTCCCAGTCACCAGAGACTGGTTGTAACACCATTCTTTCTAACTAAAAACGGGACACAAATTCCCTCAGCATCTTGTTCTCCTTTTGCTTGATTTTGAATACATCGGACTTTCTCGTTGCAACCTTTATGGCACAGCATGTGCCTTTACAAACGAGTCTGCCAACATGGAAAATGAATCGATAGAGCTCGGGGGCAAGTTATGGTACCACATCATGACCCCCTTGGACAAAGTTTCCCCAAATTTCTTCAGTAGTACTGACTCGATCTCATGGTCCTTCAAATCATTCCCCCTTATACCACAAGTATATGTGGTGATGTGCTCGTTGGGATCGGTGGTCCCGTTGTATTTCGGGATGTCTGGCATCTGAAACTTCTTAGGAATGGGCTTCAGAGCTCCACTCGAGGGGATTAGTTTTTGTACAAACTTCTTCGAATCCAGTCCCTTCAAAATCGGAGGTGCTCTCGGTATCGAGTTGTAGGTTTCCACTTTCTTATCGTTGTCCTCAATCCTTTTTTCTCCCGACTCGATCCATTTAGTGAGTTCCTCGAACATTTCATGATGATGGGGTCATTTCCCGACCCATTGTTGCCTGATCTCTCAGGGGTTGGTTCAATTCGAGGAGTTGTTCCTAGTCCTGCTCCGCTCGGAGTCTTTTGCTGACTCTGCAACTGAGCGATAGAAACTTGTGGTGCTTGTAACATTTCAAAAATTACTTGTAGACTGACTTCTCTTTCTTCTCGATCTTGCGTCCTTTGTGCGTCAGGTTGGTCCCCTCCGCGTACACTTTCTTCAATATCAGTGCCCAGGTCGACGTGCAAAGCAAAGTGTGAACCAACATCAACAGGGTTTGGTGCTGGTGCTACTCCAGGGTTAAGCGGTGGCACACCGGTCCCCGAAGCTGTTGCTTTGTTCTCTCCATGGAATCCGAGGCCGTCGTTTCCATGTACTGGTGCGTTTGCTGAGTTAGACATATTTTAATCCTGAAATCAAAGAATCTTGGACAAGAAAAAGTGTGAAGAATAACGTGTGTTATTACAAAACTAGAACTAGAATAATCATTATTATCTTTAGCCCCACGGTGGGCGCCAAACTGTTTACCTCAAAAATAGTAATAACAATTATATTTGATTTGTGATTCTAAAAATATGTGATTTATTCCAATACTAGTAAATAGACAAGAAATATTAAGTATGAATGAGAAGAAATGATGAACCAAACCAGTGTTGTCAAAGGAAAAAGGACTTAGAGTTCAATAGCCTCGGGGGTCTCGAGGTGAGTTAAGAACACTAAAGTATGAACAATAAATTAAGAGCAATAAAGCTGAAGAATAATTGTTGAGCAGAGTAAACGAGAAAAGCAGAATGGAATGTTCTATAGCAGTGAATATGATGATCCTTACAAATGATTGGGGTCCCCTTTATATAGGAGGGGAAAACCCTAATATGGTACATTTCTAATTATGACGAAGAATTCTATTGGTACAGTTGTATAACAACCTAGTACGGATTTTTACTAACTCGTACAAATCTTATCCCACAATTTAGGCCCTGATCCATGTGTCCTTGAAATATTCCCACTTTTCCTTGAGTGTCATTGAAATTGTACTGTCTCGAGGCAGGCTGTATCATGCCCTCGATTTGCTTCCCCAGAAGCTCACATCCCGGCCAGACTTGATTCTTACTTCGGGTTTCCCAAACTCGAGCTCATAGCATGATTAAGTCTTCGAAATTGAGCTCTCCAATTTAGACCATATACAAACATTTATAATAGAACTAATGGTGCAAAGAAAATTCTCACCGTCATTGTATATACTAAATTAAATTCATTTTCCAATCTTATGATACATAGAATTATTTACAATACATCTTCATTATACATTAAAAGTAGCCATACTAGAAAACAGACAAAGAAGAAAATTTTAACTATTTTTAATCTTTATCGTCTCAACATCCGCCACCACCTCCACCCCAACTGCTGCTGCTAATCCCTCCACCGCCACCTCCACCTCCACTCCAACTGCTCGTTCGTCCACCACCACTATAACCACTAGTGATAGCAGCAGTCGTTGCAACTGTTGCAGCAATAGCCCCTAGAATAACTCTTCCTCCATCTTTCCTTGTTGTGCTCTTGGGTGTAATTTTATCCTTTTCGACATCATGATTCGCTTGTAAAGGTGGAGGAGGAGGCACAAAACCACCAGTTTTATTTTGAGTCATATGGAGATTTATTTTCTTTCAAAAACTATTGGAAGCTAGTTAGTTAGTCTACTTAGTTAGACATTAGTTATGGACCAATTAACGTGTAATTACTAGGAGTTAGGAGGTCATTATTTTATTTTTCAGTTACACTGTAAATAATTGGCAGTTACACCAGCTAATAGTTCAGTTAGAGAATTCCCAAAATCATGTCTTCTTCTTTACGCTTATAGCTTTCTTCCATGGCAGAATTCTAACATGGTATCAGAGCCATGGAGACTAATTCGTGAGGATTTCGACCATCATCTAACCAATTTCCTACTCAATTCGATTGCTCACTACTAGTTTCAGTCAATTTTTGCTCGATCATAAAAATCGATTGCTGAAGCGTGTGCGTCAATGGCGACAGAGAAAATTGACCATACGCACCCTCTTTTTATTCAACCTTATGATACACCTGGCTTGATTTTAATTCCATTTCAGCTCACAAGTTGAGAGAACTATGGACTGTGGAGTAGATCGATGCGACTTGCTCTTAAAGCCAAAAGGAAACTAGGGTTGGTCACATGAACGTGTGCTAAGGAATTGTTCAAGGATGCTCTTCTAGAGGAGTGGGAAACTTGCAACGCGATAGTACATTCCTGGATTATGAACTTTATTTCGAAGGAGTTGCTTAGTGGGATCATCTATGCATCAGATGCACATGCAGTCTGGGAGGACCTCAATGAGCGGTTTGATAAAGTGAATCGAGTGCGTATCTTTCAATTGCAAATATCAATTTCGAGATTATCGCAAGGATCTTACTCTGTATCTGTGTATTTTACCAAACTGAAGGAGTTATGGGCTGAATATGATGTACTAGTGCCATTTCCAAATTGTGGTTGTGCCAGATCTAAGGAACATGTAACTCACTTGCATCAATAGTAATAACGAAGAGTCGGAGTTGTAGCAAATATACATTGTTCGACGCAAACCGTACCGACCGCCGCAGCAACCAAACAAAGTCGTGAGGGTTTTCTGAAATTCTTGTCTGCCTCTAAGCGGCTAAGCCTAAGGGTAAGGGATAAGGGAATTAGGGGTTTTGGACTTTTGGGGTGTGGGCTTAAGGTTATTGGGCTAAAAAATAAAAATAAAGTTGAGCTTGTACTAAACTATTTGGTATTTCGGTACCGAAATACCGAAATATAAAAAATCCAATACCGTTTACCGTACTGAACTACCAAAATACCATAATTTTTGTACCGAAATACCGAAAAAAACCGAAATCGAAATACCCCTAGCTAGCAGCTCATGTTGGTGTAAAGGTATCAACTAGAGATATAGGGGATCTATGGCACAAAAGTCTAGGCCATGCTTCCATTCCTGTAATGCAGCATGTTTCTTTCTTACAAAATAAAGTAGATAGTTAAGTGCAAAATAAATGTTCTTTCTGTTCTTTACAAAACAGTCTAGACTGAGTTTTCCTAATAGTGAAGAAAGGAGTACTAGACCTTTTGAACTTGTCCGCATGGATGTCTGGGGGCCATATAAGAAGGCTACTCATGAAATGAAGCACTATTTTCTTACAGTTGTAGATAATTTTTCCAGGGCAACTTCGATTTTTTTTATTCAATTTAAGAATGAAACTATCATTTTCTTGAAGGAATTTTTCTGCATGGTTAAAATCCAGTTTGATGCTTCTGTTAAGGTGTTAAGAACAGATAATGGGAAAGAGTTCTTCAATAAACAGTGGAGTGAATTTTTGATGTCACATGGTGTCATTCATAAAAGTACATGTGTTTATACTCCTCAACAGAATGGAGTAGTTAAGAGGAAACACAGACACATATTAAATATTGCTAGAGCATTAATGTTTCAGAGTAATGTCCCAAGTATGTTTTGGGGGGATCATGTACAAACAACAGTATATATCATAAGTAGATTACCTTCTAAGATCTTAGATGGAAAGAGCCCTTTTGCTATGTTGCATGGTAGAGAATCCTCCATAGCCCATCTAAGAGTTTTTGGATGTTTGTGTTATGCTACTAATTTGGTGATAGAGGACAAGTTTGCTACTAGAGCTAGAAGAGCTGTAAATATGAAATACTCAACCACCCAAAAAGGATATAGGTTGTATGACTTAACCACTAAATGCTTCTTTGTTAGAAAGGATGTGTCCTTCAGGGAATCTGAATTTCCATTCAAGGAGGTACAACAACATTCACTCACACAAGATAATCTTGAAGATAGTTTTTTGCAGGCTGATTTGCCAGTTTCTGAAGATGTTGTTCCAGCAGTCAGTTGTTCAGAAGAGTATTCCCAAGGTCTTGATTCATATGAAGAACCAAGAGGACATACTCCTGCTGAACCAACTATAGGCCACCATGATGTAGATGTTAAATCTACACCACACATGGAGGAGACCAATGAATCAGCAATGGGAAATCCTAATGCAGATGAGGTTGCAGGTGCAACGGGAAATCTAATGTAGATGAGGTTGCAGGTGAGCTACCTAACAATGCAGATTCTGATTTTACAGTTCATGCACAGCTAGAAGACATTGTTGCTTCAAATGAGATACAGCTTGTTGAGTCCAGTTCTAATGTTTCTAATGTACATGTTAGACAATATCTAAGAGTGAAACACCTTCCTATATGGAAAAAGGATTATGTAGTGCAGCTTCAACAACCATCACAATGTAATTACCCAATATCCAACTTCTTGTCTTATGAAAACATGTCTCCCAAGTACAAAAGCTATGTGTCAGTTTTCTCAGTACTAAAGGAGCCTCACACCTTCAAGGAAGCTATCAAAGATGAGAGGTGGATCACTGCTATGCAACAGGAGGTGCAAGCATTAGAGGACAATAAAACATGGGAGGTGGTAGACCTGCCACCTGGGAAAACTTTTATTGCATCTAAAGAGGTCTACAAAATAAAATATACAGCTGATGGGGAGATAGAACGGTTCAAGCCTCGACTGGTGGCCAAAGGGTATAATTAACATGAGGGATTGGACTATCATGAGACTTTTTAGTGGCAAAGATGGTGACAGTCAGGTCTGTGATAGCTTTAGCAGCTTCGAGAGATTGGACCCAATACCAAATGGATGTGTTTAATGCTTTCCTTCAAGGTGATCTATTTGAAGAGGTTTATATGGATTTGCCACAAGACATTCAAAGGAAGCGGGAGCAGAAGGTGTGAAAATTGCTGAAATTCTTATATGGCCTCAAACAGGCTTCCAGGCAATAGAATTTAAAACTCACAGAAGCCTTGGTGAGTGCAGGTTTCATACAGAGTGCTTCTAACTATTCTATTGACGCAAGTGAGTTACATTGATGCAAGTGAGTTACATGTTCCTTGATCGAGTATCTGCCAGAACGAATGTATACCTGGGGATGGGGTTAACCCCTAAACTCAGGAAAAAACTCATTTAATTCCTTATTGATAACATTGATTGCTTTGCTTGGTCCCACTTAGTTATGATAGGGATCCCACCGGAGATAACCACTCATCGACTAAAGCATCGATCCCAGATTTAAACCGGTGAAACAAAAAAGGAGGCCTCAGTCCGAGGTAAAGCATGCATTCATCAAAGACGAGGTAACCAAACTCCTTAAGATAGGGTCCATTAGGGAAGTTAAGTATCCCGAGTGGCTAGCCAATATAGTAGTAGTCCCTAAAAAGGGAAACAAACTTAGAATGTGTATAGACGACAAAGATTTGAACAAAGCATGCCCCAAAGACTCTTTCCCATTGCCCAACATCGATTGATTGATCGATTTCACGGCCTTCCACGAGATCCTTACTTTTCTCGATGCCTACTACGGGTACAATCAAATTTGAATGAACCCGTAGGACCAGGAAAAGACTTTGTTTATCACAAAGTTGGTACATATTGCTATAACGTAATGCCCTTCGGGCTAAAAAATGCAGGGGCTACATACCAACGCCTAGTTAATAAAATGTTCAAACATCAGATAGGCAAAACTATGGAAGTTTATATTGATGACATGCTCTTTAAGTCCCTGTGCGCGAATGACCATTTGACTCATTTGCAGACAACGTTCGACATCTTAAGAAAGTACAACATGAAACTCAACCCCAAGAAATGCACTTTTGGAGTTAGCTCGGGCAAGTTATTAGGTTTCATAGTGTCGAACAGGGGGACCGAGATCAACCCCGACAAAATCAAAGCCATCGAGGAAATCACCATTGTAGATAATGTGAAAGCCGTACAACGGCTAACTGGACGGATAGCTGCCCTAGGCCGATTTATCTCGAGATCATCGGATCGGAGTCATCATTTCTTTTCCCTACTCAAGAAGAAGAACGACTTCGCATGGACTCTGGAGTGTCAACGAGCCTTGGAAGAATTAAAACGGTATCTCTCAAGCCCACCCTTGCTTCATACTCTGAAGGAGGATGAAAAACTTTACTTGTATTTAGCCGTGCCCGAGGTAGCAGTAAGTGGTGTGTTGGTTCGAGAAGAACAAGGTACGCAATTTCCTGTTTATTATGTAAGTCGGACCCTAGGAGATGCTGAAACCAGGTACCCGCATTTGGAAATGTTAGCATTTGCACTAATAAGCGTATCTAGGAAATTAAGAACATATTTTCAATGCTACCCTATATGTGTATTAACTACGTACCCACTTCGAAATATCTTGCATAAACCCAAATTATCGGGCCAATTGGCCAAATGGGTCATTGAAATTGGAGGGTATGATATCAAATATCAACCCCGAACGGCTATCAAGTCTTAAATTTTGGCAGATTTCATGCTCGATTTTACGCATGCCCTCAAACCCGAAGTAGAAAAGGAACTCTTGCTAAAAACAGGTACATCATTAGGGGTATGGACCCTCTTCACGAATAGTGCCTCGAATGTGAAAGGGTCCGGGCTCGGTATAGTTTTAAAACCGCCTACGGGTAGCATCATTAGGCAATCTATCAAAACCTAGAAATTGATTAACAATGAGGTCGAGTATGAGGCCATGATTGCAGGTCTTGAACTAGCCAAGGGCCTGGGAGCAGAGGTCATTGAAGCCAAGTGTGATTCTCTTTTGGTAGTAAACCAAGTGAACGGGAGCTTCGAGGTTCGAGAAGACAAAACGCAAATGTACTTAGAAAAACTTCAAGTAACATTGCATCACTTCAAGGAATGGACACTGGACCATGTACCTCGAGAAAAGAATAGCAAGGCCGATGCGCTCGCAAATTTGGGGTCGTCGGTCGAAGAAGATGAAATTGTCCCGGGAACTGTCGTCAAACTGTCGAGGTCAGTGGTCGAAGAAGGCCATGCGGAAATAAATTCAACAAGTTTGACATGGTATTGGAGGAATAAGTACGTCGAATACTTGAAGCACGGGAAGCTCCCCTCGGACCCAAAAGAGTCAAGGGCCTTACGATCCAAAGCAGCTCGATTCTCACTCGACGAAAATGGAACATTATAAACTAACCTTTCACGGACCATTGGTAGTATGTTTGGGACTAGGGGACACCGATTATGTACTACGAGAAATCAACGAAGGCATTTGGGGGAATCACTCTCCTGCCGATTCTTTGGTTCGCAAGTGATCAGAGCAGGGTATTATTGGGATAACATGGAAAAAGATACCAAGGAATTCGTACAAAGGTGTGATAAATGCCAAAGGTTCGCATCGATGATCCATCATCCCGGTGAACAACTCCATTCGGTCCTATCCCCATGGCCTTCCATAAAATGGGGGATGGACATCGTCGGCCACCTACCAACGACGCCAGGTAAAGCTAAATTTATTTTGTTTATGACTGACTACTTTTCAAAATGGGTAGAAGCGCAGGCATTCGAAAAAATAATAGAAAAAGAGGTCATCGACTTCATATGGGACCATATTGTATGCCGATTCGGGATACCCGCCGAGATAGTATGCGACAATGGGAAGCAGTTCATCGGTAGAAAAGTAACAAAATTCCTCGAAGACCATAAAATCAAAAGGATTCTATCGACGCCCTATCACCCAAGCGCAAATGGCCAGGCTGAGTCCACAAACAAAACCATCATTCAAAACTTGAAGAAAAGGTTGCATGGTGCAAAGGGAAAATGGAGAGAAGTATTGACCGAGGTTCTATGGGCATATCAAACGACATCAAAGTCGAGCACGGGGGAAACCCCATTTTCTTTGGTATATGGGTTAGAAGCGTTGATTCCGGTCGAGGTCGGAAACCTAGCGTCAGGTTTTAGCATACCACCGAGGATTCGAACCGCGAGGCCATGAACACTAGCCTCGAATTACTAAATGAAAAACGTGAATTTGCACTAGTTCGAATGGCCACACAAAAGCAAAGGATCGAAAGGTATTACAACAGAAGGGCAAACCTTCGCCATTCCGGAGTCAGGGACTTGGTCCTAAGGAAATTCACCCTCAATACTCGAGACCCAAATGAAGGGAAACTAGGCCCCAATTGGGAAGGGTCGTACCGAGTCCTCGGAGTCATCGGAAAAGGATCCTATAAACTTAGCACAATGGAAGGCGAACAACTAAACAATTGGAACATATCGCTACTGAAACGATACTATTGTTAAGGTATGACCTTCTCCCTTTTTTGTTTTTCATTCATATTTAAGATTAATCCCTTGCAGATGTTTGATTGAAGACATCGGAGCACCCCTCAACTCGAAGACCTTGGGTTTTAAAGCGTGCATTGCACTCTTTTTCCCTTAGATCGGGTTTTATCCCAAATGGGTTTTACCGGCACGGGTTTTAACGATGCAGCACTTATATGATACCTAAGGGAAATTCAAAAAGTATTCAAGGCTTCTTTTCAATCAACCTCGAATACTGGGGGCACCACCCTCGGAGGTTGCATTTTCGGAGAAAACAATTCATGTCAAGAGGGCCTCAATAGGAAAATGATGTAACGGGCCAAACGATCAAATGAACTGTGTCCATGTAGAGCAGTCGAGACCAACAACAAAACATGTACGCGTGTATCAATTATTCAAAGAAGCACTGTTATTATATCAAAACACTTTGTGTCTCAAAAGAAGTCTACTATTATACGAAACTTCATGCTTATAATTCTACAAGAAATGGCTCGAGGGCCAGAATGCAAACGCACTCCGATTACTCTGGGACTATCATCGATAATCAACACATCGAGTCATCGAGTACTCGAATTTATAAGACCTCAAATAGGCATACTTGAACTTATAATACCTCAAAGAGGCATACTTGAACTTATAAGACCTCAAAGAGGCGTACTCGAACTTATAAGACCTCAAAGAGGCGTACTCAAATTTATAATACCTCAATGAGGCATACTCGAACTCATAAAACCTCAAAAGGGCATCCCCTCGATACAAGGACAAGACCACCATACTCGGGGACTAAAGGCTATGGCCATATGAAAGGATACGGCCATATGAAAGACTACGGTCATATGAAAAGGCTACGGCCAAAATAACGCGGCTTGGAGACGTCCGACTTCCGCCATACAACTAAAGGCCTTCGAACACTTCAAAAACCTGGTTAAATCAGGCTACCCTCGGCAAAAGCAATGATAAAGGGCTTCGATAAAACCAGCCCTCAAATGATTCAGAGGCTTTGATAATATCAGCCCTCGAAAAAACCTCAAGAGGCATTCGATTATCATTACACAACAAGGTTCCAATCAATCGAACCATCGAAAAATCCAACAAGCACAAAGAACACATGTTAAGGCATACCAAAATTTTCACTAAGTCTTTAGCCGGAAAGAGGGAAAAATCATATAGCCAATTTAGAGGCCGAATTGGCCCAACCTAAAAGAGCCTAAGGGTCAACCTAAAAAATCCTAAGGGCCAATCTTAAGAGCCTAAGGGCTGGTATTTAAAATCCTAAGGGACAATATTTAAAGAGCGTAAAGGCCGAAGCACACCGTGCTCGAGACATTACCTATCCCGGACTCAAAAGTCCCTTCACCCAGAGCTACTGTCAAACCAAAGATAAAGCTCAGCTCGAAGACCGAACCTTATAAGGTAACCTATTATTGATCGCTGATCAAACACAAAACTTAAGGGTTTACTTCATCCCGAATTTGAACCAAACTTTGAAGAAAAATTGAAGGCTAAACGATCAAGGAAACTCCTTTCTTTTTCATATAGAGTTCTACAAAATAAAAAGATTACAAAAAGGTAGAAAAAATTCTATCTACACCAAGGGGGCATCCCCCCCCCCCCTCCGGGCCTATGACTTTCCCCGGACCTACCACTCCCTCGGGCCAGCCTCTTCCTCGGTACTAGCCTCTTCTTCACCGGAACCACCCTGGCTATATTCGACATCATCATCATCATCGTCGTAGATAAGGAAAAATTTGGCATCAGCCTCAGCTGCCTTAGCATGCTTTATCTTCTCAAAGAGATCAAATCCCTTGGCGTGGACCTCTTCGAGAGTCTCCCTCCGGGATCGGCACCTGGCATAATCATTGCTTCGTTTCTCCCGGTCAGCATCCCCCCTCAACTCCATCTGAGCATCGGAAGCATCCTTCAAATAGATGGCCACCGTCCTGTCAGCCTTCATTTGTATCTCTCTGGCTTCGGCCCGGACTTCCACAACTTCGGCATCGGCCTTCATAAGACTAGCCTCGAGCTCGGATATCCTGTCATCCTGAACCGAGCTGCTCTCTTGAGCATTCTGAAGTTGAATCTCGAGGGCAGATACCTTCGCCAGTGCATCATCTTTAACCGCAGCTAGGGTGTCCATCTTTTCTTTTCATTTATTGCACGCGGAGTTGACTTGATCGACCTCACCACGAAGATTCTCTAACATCTCTACCTTCTGTTGCAGCTGAGACATTGAAGTATTAGCCTCCAAAGATGGGAGAGGAAGCCCGCATTTTTTCAGAACAGAGGTTACCTGCTTCTCCAGCTCACCCTTGTATTCACGAGCTTTGGCCAACTCCAACTGAAGGTGCTTCAGTTCTTCTTACTTTTTGTCATAGACAAGCCTAAGGGTTTTTTCTTCGTTCGAAGACTTATGCAACTTGGCTTCACAATGATGCAGTTTGACCTTAAATTATTGAAGTCCTATAGAAAAGAAAGGAATGATCGATTAAACAAAGGAAGAAAGTATAACATTGGAGAAATTACAACACCACTAAAAACTTACTATCGAGCAAAGACGTTGGGCCTCTTCGAAGATTGAGCTTGCATCCGCTAGGTCCGCTTCATAGACCCCGTCAAAGCAACCCTGGAAGGGGTCGTCTTCACTCAGGACTCCACCTAGCTCAGGCGTCTTCAGGTTCTGAGCATCCCTAATAGCATTCTCGGAGTAGGTCGTAAGCGACGGGGAATGACCTGCTGTCACGGCCTCAGGGAGATTACTCGAGGCGCTTTGTTTAGGCAGAGGAGCTTCGAAGCTTGCTCCTTTTGGAGTGTTTCCAGAAGATTGAGAAGCAGTCACCAAATTAGGTGATGCAGGGCCTTCGTCCCTTTTTTCTTTTGAAGTTCTTCCTTCGTGGCTAGGGGCTCCGGTCTCAACGGGCTTGATAGCCTCGGTAGATTTTCTGGTTCGAGCCACCAAATTCAACCCCTCCACCTCGTCTCCTTCATCGTCCATGAGCTGGGGGACTGAGGAAATAGCCACATTAATGACGACGTTTTTCTTGCGCTTCCGAGCTGGCTCTATTTTGTTTTGGGTGTCCTCTCTCTTCGAGGGCTTCTTTCTTTTGTTATCCTTTTTCGGTTTTGAAGCCGAAGGTTCAACGTCCTCCCGGAGAGGGAGCGGTCTCATCTCGGAGAACTCACCAATGCCTTCCACAGAAAATTTAAGTTATAAAAAGAGGGGCATTATTAATAAGAAAAGAAATATTGAAACACGAATCATGGTGTTTTGCTTCCCACTTGCCCTTCGACAAGTCCCGCCACTTGCGTTTGTCATATGACGAAGTAGCGGCTAATTTACGAAATCAGTCCTTGAGGTTGAGGATCGCATTAGGCATCCACAGGACAGCTGCCGAAAGAGGAAAAGAGTATTAAGCAAAGTTTAGCAAAAATTGTGGAAAAAACTAAATGAAAGAATTCCACTCACGTTCGAAGTTCCATTCTTCAGGGAACGACATGTGCTCCTCGGGAATGACATCGATGATCCTCACTCGGATGAACCAGCTCATCAAGCCCCGATCCCTGTCTTCGTCATTACTGGCAAAGAAGGACTTGGTTGTTCAGCGTTGAAGTCTGATCAAACCTCGGAAAATCTGAGGTTGATATAAGCGGATGAGGTGGCTGAGGGTGAACTCGAACCCGGCCTTTTCAATGAAAAACCTCATCATCATTACTCTCCGCCAAAAGGACGGGTGAATCTCGCCCAAGATAACTTGATATCTTCGGCAGAATTCGAGCACGAGCGGATCGGGAGGACCCAACGTAAAGGGATAAGTGTACACACTTAGGAAGCCCTCTACGTAGGTTGTGACGTCCTCTTCTTGGGAAGGTATCTGCAGCACGACTTTCTCTCCCCAACCACACTCTCTTCTCACAGCATTGAGGTGTTTCTTCGTAATCGAGCTTATGTATCTCGAGGCATGCTCACGACGGCCGGGGACGTCAGGAGGATTCTCGACCGTAAAATCCTTTTTTTTTTTAAAAACTGCTCAGTACAATCTCATGGAGCGTCGGCGGTCTGCCAACGGCCGGACGAGAAGTAGAAGAGAAGGTTCCTTCATTCTGAGGAACAGACTTGGAAGTTTTTTCCATTGATTTTGAAAAGAAGAATGAAGAGTTTGGTAAATAGTGGAGGTTTTGAAGTTGGTAAGGTGGAAGAGCTGGTGGCGAAGGGGAAGTTAGAGAAAAGAGGCGTTGCAAATAAAATCAAAAGTTCTTAATGAGAAGTGTAAATGAGTATATATAGAGAAAATCAGCGACTGTTCATTGACACTGATGGTCGACCGGCTCTGGCGAGCATTTAATGATTTGGGGAAGAGAACTGATGGGACGCTTCAGTTACTTCAACGCTTGCGTCATGGGAATGATGTCACCATTGGGGACTTCGAAAACTCAAGAATTCAAATCGTTTCTTGTCATTTCATTCTAAGAAACGTGGGGACTATCTGTATACGGTTGAAATCAGGAAGCCCAATTTCGTAGGCTCGAGATGTTGCCTCGAGGACAAAAGTTCATGGAAGGTTGAGCTCGTGCTCGAAGGTGCAGTAAAAGGCTCGAGGGCCTGAATGCTCGATATCGAAGACCGATATGACCGATGCCAAATAATGTCGTCGTGAGTTTGTTACGGAAAGGACAAGATTCTCGCCACGTCTCCAAATATCATGGCGTAAATCCAGGGATAGATTTGTACGAATTAGCACAAATCCGTATTAGGTTGTTATACAGTTGTAACAGTAAAATTCCTTACTGTAAAAAATGTACCATATTTAGGATTTCCCCTCCTATATAAAGAGGACCCCAATCATTTGTAAAGATCATCTCACTATTGGCAAAAGAATATTTTATCTTACTTTTCTCTTTTATTGTGCTCCAAAATTGTTCCTCGGTTTTATTGCTCTCACGTTATTGTTCTTACTTTATTATTCTTAACCCACCTCGAGGCCTCCGAGGATATCGAACTCAAGGTCCCTATTGCACTAGCACCACTGGTTTGGTTCATCAATTCTTCTCACTTATACTTAATATTATTTGTTTATTCACTAGTATTGGAACAAATCACGTATCTTTAAAACCATAAATCAAATTTAATTGTTTACTCGTATTTTTCGAGGTAAACAAAATATATATATATATATATATATATATATGTGTGTGTGTGTGTGTGTGTGTGTGTGTGTGTGTGTGTGTGTGTGTGAGTTCTTTAACTAGATGCATATGGAAATTCTCTACGTACAGTAGACTTTTGCCAACCTTAAAAGTTTTTTAAAGTATAAATTTATATTTTCTTATTGCAGCAGAAATATAAACTGAGGGATAAGCTATTTTATTGCAAAGACCAATAATTTATTTAAGTCGTCAAAACTGTAGTAGTTGAGTGGAAGAGAAGAAATGTGGCAGTTTCTTTGAATCATTCTCTTGCTTAATTCCATGCCTAGTATACTTAGTAGATGCATGAAATTTTTAATTGAAACTACAAGTTAGAGTTCTGAAAATGAGTCATCGTCCCTAATTTATGCGTTACTTTAATCTCAGCTTAACTTTCTTGCATCTCAAAGGAGAAATACCGTTTAGTTTAAACTCTCATATCACATAGCTCCATTATTTACAAAATTAATGCAACATTGAAAAATAAACTACAAAGATAAGTTGAATCAGGAGCTGAAAGATATGACACTATAATTGGTAATTGTTTATTGGAAATGGAAACATTGAAATCGTACATAAATTGAGCAAAAGACTTCAAAACAAATTAAAGCAAAGAGGAAACAAACATTTGAGAACATGGAAGAACTGATGGAAAATTTGGATATGCCAAAATTAATTAGTCGGATTTTGAAATTATAGTAAGCAAGAAATCCTTGTAGCTTCCATTAGCAACTTCTTCAATCTTTTCAGGTAAGGTGGTTCCATATTTGCTGTGAAATTCTTCTTTGATTTGCTTCATATCAACGTCTGCTCTTGTAACTATGACTCGAGTGGCTGAGTCTTTAGCAGATTCATCCACATCCAATCTTAAGGACGCGATCAATATCTATGGAAATAAGAAGTTGAAAATGAGGAGAAAAAAAAAATTGAATAGAATGCCAAAATAGTTCAAGCAAAATACAAGATCAGTTTTGTGATTGCTACTTACGTTGCTGAAATAGGCTTGAGGTGAACAAAGGCATTGAACAACTTGTTTCAAGGTCAATTCACCATCAAGATCCTGAAGAAATAAATTGAGATCGACTAGTCATACACTTAATATTAATACGACGGTATAGAAATAGTATACACTATACATTGTCAACATATATATATTAAATTTCTTATATTTTGTTTTCTTACGTCGTCCAGATAGTTGCCAGTCATTTCCTTGTAGTGGTTATAGAGGGTCTCGAGATGGAGCTTGCTTCTGTGTGAAAGGATCCTTACAATCTCTTCATTCTCAACCAGATTTTTCTTAGCATCTTTTAGAGCATTCACAAATACCTTAGCCTCAGCTTTTGCAAGATCCTCGTTTACTCTTGGTCCTTCGTAACGGTGAGAAGTTACTAGAGCTACTAGAAGCTGTTTGTCATAAAAAAAAATGGTACATTATTAATATATCAAACATACATATGACAATAATAATATTGACAATGATAATTGTTTAAAGACATGTAATAGCAATGAGAATGAGAAACTTTAGGCCACAAAATAAATGGATCTAGATCTACTATAACTAAAAAATTATTGGTCCGTCACATAAAATTATTTTCTTGTCAAATAAGTATTACACTACTTTACTCTTTTTATGTGATATTATGAAATTTTAGATTTAATGTAACCTACGATCATGAAACATAAATTCTTTCTATACATGGACGATCATGAAACATAAATTCTTTCTATACATTATCAGCGTATAAAAGTTAAATTTAAAAGACCTTTCTTTCATGATTTTGGAGACGGTGAGCAATGTCTTCCTCGATTGAGTGGTCAAAAAGGGAATGATAGGCTCTTCTTGCACCCAAAAGCTCTTCAGAAGATCTAGTACAAGCAGTCTCAATTAAAACATTAAGTTGAGGTACTTTTAATAATAATGCCTCCTTAAACAAACGACCATCTCTTTCCCATGGGTGCATTGTATATATTACCACTGCATCCTACAAAATTGCAACAAAAAATAAAATATTTCACTATATATCAAAATTCCATAACTTAAAAAACATATAGCTTTCTTTATGTTATTATATTTTTACATAGGATTCCACAATAAGCTCTTAGTAATAATTAAAATAAAAATATATAAGTGTACCTTAAGACGCAAAAATTCTTGGCGAAGCTGAAGGATGTGGTGATCATCCCATCTCTGGAATTGACGCTCATCTTCTTTGAAGAATCCTGGAGTGCTTACCCTATAGATTTCCCTCTGATGTCGATTCCATTTTCCCAGTGTTGAGATGAATAAATTCTCATCCACACCAAGTCCTACAAATGAAGGAAAGTATAAAATTAGAAATATATTATTTTCCAATTTTAATTAAATACCTAGCATAAATAAATATCTTTCTCAAATACATTCAATAAAGAAAATCACTGAAAGTACATATGGAGTCCCCAAATTCAATAGATTAAAAGTACGAAAATCAGATTTTTGAAAATTAAAATTTTAATGTGTACTTAAAACAACGTAAAAGGGAAATATATAAGAAAAGTGAGGATCCATTGAAATGAAAAAGGACCTGAGAAAGCTTTGGTGAGAGCTGCATATGCATTAGCCTCTGACATTTTCTTGTGTAATTTATCTGTGTTTTGACTCTGTGTGTGTGTGTCAGAGAGAGAGAAATAAAGAGAGTAGAGAGAGTTGAGCGGTGGGACTTGTGATTCAATTTGAACTATATATATAAGGGTTATTAGGGGTACTTTTGTCATTTCATTTATCGCAGCCGGTTATACAAGTTTGACCAAATTTGAAAAGACGAAAGTAGCCTTCGGTACAATAATTAATAAAGTAATGAATATAAAATTATGAAGTCGTAGCCATTCAATTCTTGCACCTTCCCCTGTTCATCAAATTAATAAAGTAATGAATATAAAATGAAATTAAATCTTTATGATATCTTCTTAATTTAATGTTTAATTAATGCTCGACGATCTGCTTTTAATTCTTTATGTACCATGAGCCTTGCACGTCCTAATTTATTTTTCTTAGTAATTAATAAAATGTCTAACATAATTTGTGTAGTTAAGGCATCTACTTACCAATTCCAGCGGTTTATATCTAATCAAACCAATATCTAAGTTGTAACTTACTTTAGCTGTTATAACTTATTTTGATAGAATAAGAAACGTTTCTTTTTTCTTCAGTTTCCCCCCCATTAAATAGCATTTTTCGATCAAGTTATATCAGTTTTATTTCTTTCTCCATTACAATGTATCTTGTGACCTCAATGAATTCATCAGCAAGCGTTTGATATATTTCTAAAAGCATAGTGACTAGCTGAATATAAATTATACAGTAATCGAAACGGTGACAAGTTAAAAGTAAATCATACCGAATTCAGAATAGATTATTTTTATCTTAAAATCTACACATGCAGTACACACAACTTTATGTCTCTAAAAAGATGAGAATACGGTGACGATTTTTAATTTGTATGTATGAGCTCAATGTATATTTAATTGACACAAAGTCATCCCACTTTCTTAATTTGAAAATCTCCTATCATATTTATTCACATCCACATTAATGCCAACCGTTATCAAAATACCCATGCCTCTAGGAAATCATGTAACTATTTAATATGGTTGCTTTTCCCTATGCCATGTTTTAAAAATAGTTTGGCGTTAGATTTAATGAGGGTTAATTGAATATTACAATTACAAATATGAACAGCAAGACTTCATCAAATAATTAATTATCTGAACAACAAGTAATGGACACGTACGTCCAGTCGTCCAGTCTTTGGATCACTAAAGTTAGTAAATTTACATTAAAAATAAAAGAAAAAATATTATAAAATGAGACTGGTGTGAAATAATCAGATTGAGTATATCTGGTGCTCAATGCCATGTGAAAAGATAGCTAAGCTACGTTTTCATCTGTATGTATCTAATTCTTTTTTTTTTTTTTACCCTAAAATTTGGATAACAATTAAATTTATATTGTGATTTTAAGGATATGTGATTTAACTCAACACCAATTAATAAATATGAAAATAAGTGATAGAATTGAACTATAAGTAAAGCAAATCAGTATTCAAACAAGACTTCAACCTTCGAATCGAGATACTCTCGAACTGATAAGTGCGAAAATAGTAGGAAGATAGAGTAAACTGACGAACAATAATGTAAATGTGAAAGAGATAGTTGTATTCCTATAATTTCCGTGAATAATGATGGCTTACAAATGATTAGAACTCCTCTTTATATAGCAGATGAATTCTATTTATGGTATAACTCTAGTACAGTAGGAAATCACATAATTAACTAATTAACCGCTTCTGATTTGATCATTTTCAAGATTTACGCCATGATCCTCGACCAGTTACAGATATCTCGCTCGTCCGTTATTAAGTCATCTCAGATATTACTATGTGTCGGTCTCTCTTGACTTCGATAACTACCGACCTCGATATCGAAAGGGACTTTGATCTCGAACTCGATGCATCAACTTTGTGATTTAGTCGAAGCCGGCCTTTAATGCAACACTCCGCTCTCGATTAGATAGTGAAATCGGATGGCTCCGATTTCAACCATATACGGACATAAAAGAAACAAATATTTATTGTTGGTTTCCATTTTTATTTAGGCCTATGTTTCCTCTTTGAATATTTTAGTAAGTTTCCTATAATGATAAACTATTCCATGAGAAAAAGGTGCACCAACAATTAAATTTAGCTTTTCTCGTTTATAAAAGATTATATTGTCTTATACAACTAAGGTATGTGATGGGTAGACGAGATTCCTCCATTTTTAATAAGTTTCGAATTTGGCAATTGATTCTTTTTTTTTTTTTTTGGGATAGGAGCATTTTTTTCCCTCTTGGATTAATTGGGTAATGGTTGAGAAAACAAAACTAAATTGTCTTACTGTTATCAGAGTTTTTGTTATTCTCGGTTTATTGACCTAATTATCCTTATTTAGGTATATAATAAGTCAAAGTTATATTTAACTATCTGGTTACTGGTGCTAGTAGCTTCATCTAATTCTTCAACGCATAGACTTCTATTGTAAAAATAGCACCGGCTAGCCAGTTTTCAGACTGGTCATTCAATAATAGCCGGCGTTTGCCAAATATTGAAAAATAGTCACTATTTTGCTGCAACAGAGACCGGTCCAGCATGATATACTGGAGTTCGGTGCACCTGTGTATGAACTTCGGAACTCCAACACGCAGAAAGTTCCAGCATAATATACGGGAGATTCGAGCACCTCTGTATGAACTTCCAGCATATTATACTGGACCGGTATACTTTGCTGGAACTCCAGTATATTATGCTGGATTTCTAGTATACTTATGTTTGAACTCCATTATATTATGCTGGAGTTCCAGTATACTTATGCTGGAACTTCAGTATAATATGTTGGAGTTACAGTATACTTATGCTGGAACTCAAGTATAATATATTGGAGTATTTTCCGGATTTTGAACAGTGTTTTCATTCAGATTTATCTTTACATGAAAAGTGACTAAATTTTGATTACTTTTGAAAGTGTGACTATATTTGAATGAACACTTGTAAATCTGGCTATTTTTGAATTTCTCCCACTTTTATTTGTTAAGAACTTGCAAGAATTTTCTAAAGTTAGTCTAAAAATTAGAATTTAATTTAAATTATAAGAGACTTTCTGGAATAGATCGAAAATGTTCGGTATCTATTTCCATGATTCCTTACCGCTAATCTTGATTTGCCCTTTCTAGCATTCAATTATTTATTTGTCTAATTATACGTACAAGTGACATGTAATCAATTCGATTGCTTACCCTCTCCTTAAAAAATATTATTATTTGATTTGTTTTGCTCTTCCAATGTGTATGATGCTATGAAGTCAACTGGAAGGATTTTACTCAATGTCTTGTTAACTGTTAATCACGTTGTGCTCAGAGTAATATTGTAATTATTGTTTATTTTATCATTAATCAAAGTCGTGTTATGTGCAACAACAATGCATTAATATTATATTGTTGCTAGACACGTTCCTTTTAATTAACAAAAAGAACGCGCTGGGCAAGATAATGTACATTTTTTGTTTCCATTAATATTTGTGTACATCTAGCTTTGGCCCGATATTATGTGTAGTCTGTTTAAGTAAAATTTGGTATTGATTATAAGTTTCTAGTGTGACTTATTTATCGAACTGATTGAAGAATAAGCCTAATAAGGTTCGACTATCGAATATTTTATGAAGTATTTGGTCTATTCAAAAAATTTAGTTACTTGATAATTTAGGTACCTTAATTAGGCGAAACAGAAGGATTAAATAAATTGTAAGAACTAGAAAATCAGCATATGATTGTTGATAAGGGCCCAAAATACTGTAATCGTAGGAATTGAACTTGCGAATGAAATAGGAGAACAATACCGTCAAGGGACGTGGTGGAATGGATGCGATTCTTCACTCTTAATTAATGGTCTTAGGTTCAAAATCAAAGAATAGAGAATTTCTTAGTAAAAAGTGTTTTCCCCATTGAATGACTTTACGCTACGCGAATTCAAATTATTAGTCCGAACAGTGAGTATTAGGTAATAAATGATTGCTAAACAATATAAAGAAATCGGAGAATAGCTTATCTCTTCATCATGATATCGCACTCCATGCTACAATTGTTTATGTAATACAATAATCTATTTGTATACGTGTGAAATCGATCTCGAGGTGTATTCTAGCCTCCAACGTGGTAACAGGTTCAAGACATGACAATAAAAGACTGAAGATCGACCCCAAGTCTCATCAACGAGCTAGACCCAGGGGCAGGACGCTTGCCTTCGAGAATATCGAAACCATGGTCCCGGAATCGGTCCTAGCCTTGAACGATTTTGAAAAAACATTGTTAGCATAGTTAACAGAAGAACGAAGTATCTCGTGACAGGCCAGATATTACAGCGGGAATCTTGGCACGTATCAATAAGGAATCGGCAATTGGTGCATCAAGAGATTTTTTATCTTTTATTGAATTGTACCTAAAGTAGGACTCCGCTACTATATAAAGGGGGTGCGACACTTCATAAAAGACATTGTAACACGCATTCCAAGGCAATACATCATTATTTTTTCTGTTATTAATTAGTTCGTTTGCTTTCGTTCGTTAGTGCTTGTTGTGATGAGCCCGGATCGAGGGCAAGTATTTCACTAAGGCTTAAATCGTCTTCCTCGTGTGGTTTGAGCTTACTTTATCCTTATTTATTTAATTTATTTTTATTTACTGCTTTATGCCAAATAAATCTTAAAACTATTTACAAATTTAATTATTAACTGATTTCGAGGGTAAACACTATTTTTCTCTCCTTTTTAAGTGTAATATTCAAATCATTCACACTAATTCAGGTGAAATGCTCTTACCAACAAAGTATTAAATAACATTTTACGACAAGCAGCCAACATATGAACTCCAACCTTTTGGCTGATAGGAAAACGATATGTTCACCCGGTGATATCCGGACAAAATGGAAATAATACTAGTAGAAGATAGCTGAAATAATATTGAGCTACCATGGATAAATTTTTTCCACTTTTAATTAAAATTCTCGAATTCGAATCCCTAGAATGAAAAAGGTCATGATAATGAACATTTCCCTTTTAACTAATTATACATAACGCTAATTAGAATTAGTGAGGCTAGTGAGTTCTTGTATACGAAAAAAATAAAATACGGAGCTAACAAAAATGAGGCGACACCTTAAACAGTATAGAAAATGACATTCTGTATTACTATTATTATAATGACCGGACTTATCTACTTTACAATGTATTTTTGGGACCTATTCATCTCTTCGAATGAATCACTTAACTCGCAAGATCT
The DNA here is from genome assembly GCA_005239525.1 of Nicotiana knightiana. Classification (NCBI taxonomy): domain Eukaryota; kingdom Viridiplantae; phylum Streptophyta; class Magnoliopsida; order Solanales; family Solanaceae; genus Nicotiana; species Nicotiana knightiana. The sequence goes on along the minus strand of ML405154.1, from coordinate 75,075 downwards.
ACTTGTGGTAAAATAGTAGACAAAAAAGAATCGAAAGAATATGAAGTTTTTAGGACCCGCTTGGTCATAAATTTTGTCAAAATAAATTTAAATTTTATTTGGTAAATATATATTTGACTATAAATTTTGCTTATATTTTGACAAAACTCCAAATCTCAAATCCCAAAACCAGCTCAATAGGTGATTTTGGGCCAAAATATTACTATTAGATTTTTTAAAATAGTCTCAAACTTTTGTATTTTATAAAAGAGCCCATCATTTATTATTTATAACAACGTTGCTTCGCCTTATCAGTCATCTGATAGTGTATCATGTAGTTCATTATAAAAATGATAATTTTGTGTCAAATTTATTCGTGTTCAAGACTATGGTTTGCGATAATATAATGAATGTTATTGATAATGATATTGTTGGGAATTTGTGATAGTTTTTAGAACTTGTGAGTAAATCATGTTTCATGTTTTTCCAAAATAAATTTAAGAAATATATTTTGAAAATTAATGTTCAAACACTTTTTTATATTCAAATCAAACTTCACCCAAATCAAAATTTTCAAAATAAATTTAGGAATGTAGGGCTAAACGATAACTTGAAATTCTCTTTCAGCTCAGAACGAATAGTCACTATATTTTAAAAAAAATATTTTTTGATTTCATTCTTGCTATTGATGGAATTGAAAAAAAAGGCCACGCGTACAAAGGAGAAGTGCATAAGTTGGGAGCAAGTGAAACTCAACGTGGGGGTATTACAGTCCAAACAAAAGATAAGGGCATTAAGGGTGAGCTACAAAGTCATTATTTCCAATTTTGTCCCCCTTCTCTTTCATGAAGGAGAGGGAAAATAACTGAAGGAAAGCGTTAGAAAGAAAAAGCAAAACTTGCAAATTCTGAGCAACAGAGGAAGAGAAGAAATGGGTACAGTGAGAATACCAGATGTTGTTCCGTCTCCAACTGAAGACTGTGAAACTCTCGTGAAAGCCTTCAAAGGTCTCTCCTTTTCCTTCTTTTTCTTTTCCCGTTGATTATTGCAAATATGATCTGCTAGTTGCAATTTTGATTCTGTGCTGATAGGCTGAAAGATATTGTTATATGTACAAAAATTACTACTCCTAGTAGCAATTTGATTGGGGAAAACAAAAGGAATTTTAGTTTAGTGGTTTTGTGTAGGACTGGGAACTAACGAGAAGTCAGTGATATCGGTGTTGGGGCACCGAAATGCAAGCCAGAGGAAGAAGATCAGAGAAACCTATGAGCAACTTTACAACAGGTCCCTTGTCGATGACATTTTTGCTGAATTGTCTGGTGATTTCAGGGTACAATCTCTTCTTTTACTTTTTTCCTGAATTATCTGGATTTCAATTGGGATTGTTGCACAGGTCAGTTTTAATGTTACTTTTTCTAGCCGGTATATATAGATTATACATTATATATACACATTTATACATATGTTATACTCGAATTATATGCATATTATACATACATCGGCTATTTTTAGTTTAAGAGATCATATGTGCAGCTATTTGGGTTAATCCTTCATTTCAATTTTGATACCATTGGTTCATTAGGATGTTACTCCCTATAGGTTACTTAGTTTCCATATTTAGCTTTACTTTTGTTTGATTCTCAGAGTTTATTGTTTTGAGGTTAAATTCGAAATGGTATGAAAAGTTGATGCGAATCTTCATTATACTCCTAAAGTGGAATAATTTTCTCTTTTCTTGATTTTCTAGAATATTAACCTGGTGCAAAGTCTTTGGGCACAATTATAATAGAATGAAGATCCATTTGTTCGAGAATATTCATGACTATTGATCTTAGGCCTTAAATCTGGTGCTACTAGAAATTGCCAGTTATGTTACTTTATATTGACTTTTTATACAACTTGCCATTTTAGATTTTACTGAAATTTGTCGTCCTTTAATGGGTATAAATTGGTTTTCTCATATTAAAAATATCTCGCAATGACTTTCCTTGCTTCTCCTGCTCCTTTAAGTAATTTCTGATGAGTTAGTCCTAAGTAGAGGCAGCAATATATGCGGAGGCTTAGAGACTCTTAGTTTCTTACGAGTATTTCGTAAATTGATTTCTACATATTGTCAGCACTGAAATAAAATTGAGTGTGTCATACCCTTTAGACTGGTTGATTTTTCTCAGGTAGATGTGGCACTTATATACACAATACTTTTGACAGAACTATAATATATGCTCAGTCTCTATTTAAGCATGGTTATATACCCAAATTTTCAAGTGCTTATTTTAGCTTTTCATGTGTGATAGAAAGCAGTAATCCTGTGGACATACGAGCCTTCTGAAAGAGATGCGCGACTAGCAAATGAAGCCTTGAAGTCAAGAAAGAAAACCATCACCCAATTACAAGTGATTGTAGAGATAGCTTGTGCATCGTCTCCTGATCATCTGATCGCGGTAAGACAAGCATATTGTGGCCTCTTCAACTGTTCACTTGAAGAAGATATCGCAGCAAATGTTCCTATGCCTGTGCAAAAAGTATGTATGGTCACTTCTAGCCACATCTACTAGCCTAAGGATACAATAGATCTGTTGGGATGCATGTAGAGTACTGATTATATCTTACCTAGATGATGATTCATTATCAGTTTTATAGCACACTTTCTGGTGATTAACTGTGATGTTGAGTTGTTGTTACCAACCTCTATAGAAGTTACTGAAATGATGTGTCATGTGGATGCCACCAGATTCTTATTGGTCTAGTCAGGTCCTATAGATATGATAAAGAATTGGTGGATCCTAGTATTGCAAATGCAGAAGCTGCTATCCTCCGTGAAGCCATAAGGACAAAACAGTTGGATTCTGATAATCATCTGATGATACTCAGCACAAGGAATTTTCATCAGCTTAGAGCAACTTTTGAGTGCTATAAGCAAAATTATGGATTCTCCATTGACCAGGTTACTTTTCGCGCAACCTTCTTCTTATTAGTTCTGCTTGCTCATTTTGTCTCTTCTATGTGCATTTTATTCTATCTACTTTAATGATTCTTTTACAGGACATTAAGAGCTGTGGAAAAGGCCTGTTGGAATCTATACTGAAGGTTGTTATCTGGTGCATTGATTCGCCAGAGAAGCATTTTGCTGAGGTACTGAATAAAGAAACATATGTTTCCTTTATATCTTTGTTTAAGTATTCTCGTTTTGACACCCTTTTACCTGGCAAATCATCTGTCATAAAATCAGCACAGCCCTACCTTAATATAATAATGTTAAGGCAAACACATGCTCCTGCTTTCTACCTCCACGGGATTACATTTTTTCTAAACTAGACCATATATTTGATTTTAAGTATGACAGTGCTATTAAATTGCATATCAATGTTCTGGTTGGTCTAGACTAAAAGAATCATCGGCACCATAAAATATAAAATCCCCTCCTTATGTTTATAATTCTCTGTTGTTATTAGCTATGTTAAATGGCCAAATAGGGTCAAAGCTGTGGAACCTGTAAAAGGCCTTACCTGGGTGAAGGATTCTTTCCATTTTATAACTCTCATGCTTGTTCAAGAAATTGTGGCTATTAACAGGTTCATTTTGTGCATAATTAGTGTAAAAAAATGTACCAGCTCCTATGTTAGTTCACTCGTACATTGCTACCATATTTTTTGGTCAAACGAAAAAGATTTATTCAACCAAGTAAGCATATATACACTGCCTGCTCATTGGACTCTAGAGACATGACATGCCCAAACAAAAATAACCAAAACTGTAGCTTTCAAAGTCCTCCTATGCCAATCTATCCACTACTGGACTTAGCAACTTCTAGGAAGGGTTTCACCTCATAGACTCCTACTAGCAAGGAAAACTATTTAATCTGTCCAGTATATGCTTCCATTTACAATATCTCAGGCCTACAATATGCTATTGTAAAGCTATTTCCCTAATTCTGTCAGAATTCTCTCTTCTTGTTTGTTCTTCTGTACGTTGTATTCTCTTTTACGTTGGAATGATCAGGTTGTCAGAGCCTCGATTGTCGGGATAGGAACTGATGAGGATTCTCTAACTAGAGCCATTGTAACTCGAGCTGAAGTTGATATGATGAAAGTAAGGGGAGAGTATTTCATCGCGAACAAGACTAGTCTTGATAATGCAGTTATTGGTGACACATCAGGTGATTACATGAAGTTCCTGATGACACTGCTTGGTGCCAAAGTGTAGCTGTTTGGATTTGAACATTGTATTGTTGTGTTTCAATACTATGCTTCTACTTTGTGTGCTTTGAAAAATGTTATATCAAACATTGATGAGTGGATTTGTTGTGAAAAACCTAAGTGCTGGAGAGTGATTTGTTATATAAGTTTGTGGTTCGTCACTTGCTTGTGAGTAAATTGCAGCTTTTATTTCCTGAGACAAGGAACATGGCTAAGGAATTGAAACCCAAAGAAAGAAATAACTGTTATAAATAGGATCCAGAAAAAGAAGAAGCTATTTTTAGGATAAAGACAATTATTCATATGAAAACTATTTCACTTCAAGATCGATGAAGGATCTAGTCTTAACATCTGTCCGTTGATAACGCTCAAGAAATTGGGTAAAGGGCTGCATGAGATAAAGGATGGAGCAATCAATGTGAAAGCTTTTGATAAATCTCAAAGGTCCACCATTGGTGAGATAAGCCGATGCTTGAAAATGGGACCAACCTAGTTCGAGGTTGACTTCTAAGTGATAGATGTACCAGCGTCCTACAACTTGTTATTAGGGCGACCCTGGATCCATGCTGCTGGGGACGTAATATCAACATTACATCAGGCTGTGAAGTTCGAGTGGAACGAACAAGAGGTGATTATTCATGGCGATGGTAGCAACCCCATTTACAGTCGCCAGACTATTCTGGTGATTGAAGGAAGAAGGAAGAAGGAAGTTGGGTGGAGAAACTTACCACCACATTGAACGGGTTATCGCTATCGACGAAGAAAAATGGTGGGATAGCAAGATCGCAAGTATGATGAATTGGCGAGGGTACGAGCCAGGTAAAGGGCTCAGCAAAAACCTTCAGGGGATCTCCAAACCTATCAAACTCAAGAAGCACGACACCACTTTCGGTTTGGGATACGAATACACTTGGGAAGAATTCAAAAACTAGTCGCCACCATGGCGCGGTCCTTATTACCCTTTGGAGCAACCAATGGCGCATCTGGAGTAGACGAAGAAGAAGCACTTGCAACAATGAGGAACTTGTTTCTGGAGGACAGTGATATGGACTGCTGTGTTATTCTCGAGGAGGAGTGGGAGGAAGGCCCTTCCATACAGGCTGTGAGCAGAGGGACGTACCATGCTTAGGACTCATATGTGCAAGATCATGCATTAGAGACCATGTTCCCTAGGTCTTACACTTACTGTTTTTAGCATCTATTGGCATCTCATTTCGAAAGTCCTGTGCTAAAATGTGCTAATAACCAGTAATTTACAATCATGCTCTACGATGCCATGTACACTTAGAGATCATGTTTAGGATAAACAACACTAATAAACCTGTCAAGTTTACATCTCCTGAACCATGTTTAAACAATGCAATATTTGTGCATTTAGAGATTATGTTTAGGCTTCTGATTCTGCATCATTCTGCGTCTCTGTGCACTAGATACCATGTCCTTAGGATTGCATCTTACTCGCTTAAATACACCTACTGATGCATGAAAATGAATAAAATAACTTCACTCAATTCTCGCAATCAACTGATAATAATTCTGAGCTCTGAGCACTTAGAACAACATGCTTAGGTAATACAATTCCAAACAGTCATTCTCTAAAGGAATTATGGTAACTGGTATTCTGTCTCACACCTAGGCAAGCCTTGGGTGATTAAATGGATTAAAATTGGGAATCTGCTTCTTTTGTGTGTACTGCTTAATCCCCAACAGGTTTTAAAATCAGTAGGCAAACTGATTAGGCCTTTCTAGGTTATACAACAAATCTGCTTCTCTATTATATTCTGAATTCACCTAGATATCATGCCTTAGGATTCTGAAACTGAATGTTTCCCTTAACTGTGGTTGAGTCGTGCTGCCTATTTGCATTACCTGTGGAGGTATACTTGTGCCTCTTCTCTGCTTTTCTGTGCTTCCCCCTAATTGCAGTCCTATATGTTTTATTATGTGCCGCCTTAGTAATTTTTACCTTTAAAATCTGAGGGTCTGCCTAGCACCTCCCTTTAGGATAGGAGTCCTAATTTCCTCCGGGACTGATAGAAAGGGACGAGTAACAGCATGCAATAGAGGCCGAGACCAACACTCGATTTAGTTATTTTCACGGGGTGGGAAAGGGTAGAATATGGATATGATGACCAGTGCGCTAATACCATGTGTAGCCCCTCTTCGATGAGTGTCATACCGGGTATTGCATTGATGTGATCCATATTATTATGAACCTAGGATACCCTTTATATGCTTAGATCGTGATCCTTTCAAAATCTAACCTTTTTTTACTATTTTCAAACATCTGCATGCTTAAGACTTAAATCCCCTCTTATTTGAGCCTTTATTTGTTTGTTTGCTAAGCCGTATAAATTCACAAAAGTTGTTTGGCCGGTAACCACACTTGTGGATCCTGAGGGGTGCCTAACACCTTCCCCTTAGGATAATTTCAAGCCCTTACCCTATCTCTGTTTAACAACGTAGTTGTAAATGAACCCCTTTGGTGTCCTAACGCACCTTTAAAAATCGTTAGGTGGAGACTCTAAAAAACACAAACCCCTTTCCAAAAAGGAAAGAGTTGTCTCAGCCGAATGTCATAAACTCGATCTCCGCGAGGAAAGAGGGGGCACGGCACCCACTCTATCAAGAATCTCAAATGGTCCGATATACCTAGGGTTCAACTTGCCCTTCTTCCCAAATATCATGACACCCTTTATGGGTGATACTCGAAGTAATACTCTGTCTCCAGCCATGAATGCCACATCCCGAACCTTACGATCGAGGTAACTTTTTTTCCTAGACTGAGCTGCACGAAGTCGATCCAGTATAATGTTGACCTTATCTAAGGCCTCTCTAACTAAGTCTGTACCCAATAACCGAGACTCTCCCGGCTCAAACCACCCAACTGGCGATCTACACCGTCTACCATATAAAGCCTCATAGGGAGCCATCTGAATGCTCAACTAATAACTATTATTGTAGGCAAACTCTGCTAACGGCAAGAATTGATCCCAAGAACCCCCAAAATCAATAACACAAGCATGGAGAATATCCTCTAGAATCTGAATAGTACGCTCGGACGGCCCGTCCGTCTGAGGATGAAATGTTGTGCTCAACTCAACTCGGCTACCCAACTTTCACTGAACTGCCCTCTAAAAGGGTGAGGTAAACTGCGTACCTCGATCATAAATGATAGACACGGGAACACTGTGAAAGCGAACAATCTCTCGAACATATCTCTGCCAACAGCTCCGAAGTGTAAGTACTTGCCACTGGAATGAAATGTGCTGATTTAGTCAACCTATCCACAATAACCCAAACGACGTCGAACTTCCTTTGAGTCCGTGGGAGTCCAACAACGAAGTCCATAGTGCTACGCTCCCACTTCCACTCAGTAATCTCTATCTGCTGAAGTAAACCACCGGGTCTTTGATGCTCATATTTCACCTGTTGGCAATTTAAACAACGACCCACATAAGCAACAATATCCTTTTTCATCCTCTGCCATCAGTAGTGCTGTCACAGGTCCTGGCAAATATTGGCAGCACCGGGGTGAATAGAATACTTAGAACTGTGAGCTTCTTCAAGAATCAACTCACGAAGGCCATCAACATTAGGCACACATATACGACCCTACATCCTCAAAACACCATTATCTCCAACTGTAACCTTCTTGGCACCACCGTGCCGAACTGTGTCCCTAAGGACCATCAAGTGCGGGTCATCATCCTGTCGATCTCTGATACGCTCTAATAAGGAAGACCGAGCAACTGTACAAGCTAGAACATGGCTGGGGGAAATATCCAACCTCACGAACTGATTATCCAACGTCTGAATATCTGAAGCTAACGGTCTCTCAAAAACTAGAATATATGCAAGGCTGCCCATACTTATTGCTTTCCTACTCAATGCATCGGCCACCACATTGGCCTTTCCCGGATGATACAATATAGTGATGTCATAATATTTCAATAACTCTAACCATCTCCTATGTCTCAGATTAATATCCTTTTGCTTGAACAAGTATTGGAGGCTATGATGATCCGTGTAAACCTCACATGGCACGCCATAAAGATAGTGCCTCCATATTTCCAATGCATGAACAATGGCTGCTAACTATAAGTCATGGATAAGATAATTCTTCTCATGAATCTTTAACTGCCGAGATGCATATGCTATCACCCTACCCTCTTGCATCAATACCGCTCCCAACCCCACACGGGAAGCATCACAATATACTGTTAAAGATCCTGAACCTGATGGTAACACCAATACCAGTGTTGAAGTCAAGGCTGTCTTGAGCTTCTGGAAGCTCGCCTCACACTCATCCGACCATTTAAATGGGACACCCTTTTGAGTCAATCTCATTATCGGGGTTGCAATAGATGAGAACCCCTTTACAAAACGACAGTAGTATCCCGCCAAACCCAAGAAGCTCCTGATTTTCGTGGCTGAAGTGGGTCTAGGACAGTTCTTGACTGCCTCTATCTTCTTAGAATCTACCTGAATACCCTCTGCTGATACGACGTGACCCAAGAAAGATACTGAATCTAACCAGAATTCACACTTTGAAAATTTTGCATACAACTGATTATCCCTCAAAGTCTGGAGTTCTATACGGAGGTGTTGTTCATGCTCCTCCCAACTGTGGGAGTATATAAGAATATCATCAATGAACACAATTACGAAGGAATCCAGATAAGGCTTGAAAACTCGATTCATCAAATCCATAAAGGCTGCTGGGGCATTAGTCAAGCCAAAAGACATCACCAAAAATGCATAGTGCCCATACCTCTTCCGAAAGGCTATTTTATGAACATCGGACGCCCTAATCTTCAGCTGATGGTAGCCCGATCTCAGATCAATTTTCGAAATCACACTAGCACCCTGAAGCTAATTATAAATCATCAATTCTCGGCAGCGGATACTTATTTTTGATAGTAAATTTATTCAACTACCGGTGATCTATACACATTCTCATCGATCAATCAATTTTCTTTACAAAAAAAATCGGTGCACCCCAAGGCGAGACACTAGGCCTGAAGAAACCTTTATCAAGCAGGTCTTGCATCTGTTCTATCAATTCTTTCAGTTCTGGTGGGGCCATCCGGTATGGAGGAATAGAAATGGGCTGAGTGCCCGGAGCAACATCAATACAATAATTGTTATCCCTGTCGGGTGGCATCCCCGACAGGTTTGCAGGAAACACTTCGGGAAACTCCCAAACAATGGGCACNACCTTTTGCATCTGTTCTATCAATTCTTTCAGTTCTGGTGGGGCCATCCGGTATGGAGGAATAGAAATGGGCTGAGTGCCCGGAGCAACATCAATACAATAATTGTTATCCCTGTCGGGTGGCATCCCCGACAGGTTTGCAGGAAACACTTCGGGAAACTCCCAAACAATGGGCACTGACTCTATTAAGAAATCTCGGCATCAGAATCACATATATGAGCCAAATAAGCCAAACATCCTTTCTCAACCATGCGACGAGCCTTGGCATAAGAAATCACTCTGCTGGGAGAATGGCCTGGAGTCCTTTTCCATTCTAACCGGGGCAATCCCAACAAAGCTAAAATAAGTGTCTTGGAGTGACAGTCCAAGATGGCATAATAAGGTGACAACCAATCCATGCCCAATATGACATCAAAATCTACCATGTCAAGAAGCAAAAGGTCTACACTAGTTTCAAGACCCTCAAAAATGACTATGCACGAACGATATACACGATTTACCACAATAGCATCCCCCACCAGTGTAGACACATAAACAAGGACACTCAAAGAATCGTGGGGTACAACCACATACGAGGCAAAATAGGATGACACATAAGAATAAGTAGACCATGGATCAAACAAAACTGAAGCATCTTTATTACAAACTGAAATTGTACGTGTGATAACTGCATCAGAGGAATCCGCCTTGGGTCTAGCTGGAAATGCATATAATCGGGGCTGAGCCCCAACACCTTGAACTGTGTCACCGGGAGGACCCCTGACAGGTGATCCTCCACCTCTAACGGGCTGGCCACCACCTTTAGCGGGCTGTCCTCCACCTCTAGCATGCTGACCTCCACCTCTATCATTCTGACCTCTACCTCTGACTACCTGACCCCTACCTCTGATTGGCTGGGCAGGTGGTACTGCAGCTTGTGCCGGAACTATAGCACGAGAATTCTGGTACTGAGGCTGATTACCCAAAAAATTTGGACAAGATCTCCGAATGTGTCCATACTCACCACACTCATAACAACCATCCTGATACTGAGGCTGACCCTAACAAACTAGCTGACCATGATAATACGTCTGAAGATGAGGTGCTCTGATTGGGGCTGACTGATCAGAATAAGGCAAGTAAGAGCTACGACCACATGAGGCACCATGGGACGTCTGAAGTGCTGAATTAAATGGCCTGGAAGAATGGCCTCTACCCTGAGTATCTCCGCCTCCAGACGAGGCACTACTGAATCTACCAGAATGGCAAGGTCTCTTGTCTGACCCCTGACCTCCCATCCAAGAACTGTCTCAACTCTCCTGGCCACATTGGTCGTATCCTGAAATGAAATCTCAGTCCCTGTCTCCTTAGCCATCTGCAACCTGATGGGGTGGGCAAGGACCTCAATAAATCTCCTAACCCTCTCTCTCTCTCAGTAGGCAACAAAAGAATAGCACCGAGCCAAATCCACAAACAAATTCTTATACTAGGTAACTGTCATGCCGCCCTGCTGAAGACGCTCAAACTGACGATGCTTCTCTTCTCTGGTAGTGATAGGCAAAAATTTCTCCAAAAAGAGGTGAGAAAATTGATCCTAAGTCAGAACAGGCGACCCAACTGGTCTAGTCAACAAATAGTCCCTCCACCATTTCTTGGCGGAACCAATCATCTGAAACGCGTCAAAGTCGACCCCATTGGTCTCCAAAATACCCATATTACAAAGAACCTCATGACAGCTGTCCAGATATTCCTGAGGATCCTCTGAAGTAGCACCATTGAAGTGAACAGGGAAAAGCTTAATGAACCTGTCCAATCTCCACAAAGCATCGGGGGACATAGCTACCCTTTCAACAATCGGGGCTGCAGCAACTGTCTGAACTACCCCAACTGGATTGGCTGCTGGGGTCTGGATTTGAGGAGTAGTCTGATCAGGAGTGTGGGTTACAGGAGTTTGGACCCCTCCTCCAGCCTGAATACGGCTGCTGCAACAGGGAGTGCGCCAGTCTGGGCTACACTCTCCATGAGGCCCACTAATCGGACCAAAGCATCCTGAAGTACCAGGGTAGCAATAAATCCCTCTTGAACCTGAGCTGGTCCAGCTGGAACGGTCTGAGTTGGAGCTCCCCATCAATCTCAATGTGGGGCTCCGCAGCTGGAGCTGCAGTATGAGCAATGAGCTGAGTCCTGCCCCTGCCTCAGCCTCTGCCCCTAATAGGAGCCGCTGCTGCTGGAAGACCGAATTGTCAGTTAGCGGAAGAAAAATCACGTGTTCTCGCCATCTGTGAGAGAGTAGAAGAGTTCAATCAGTATTTGAGACACCAAGAATCGCACGACATAGTAGAAATAAAAACTGAGTTTGTTCCTAACTTCATAGCCTCTGAGAGATAAGTACAGACGTCTCCATACCAACCCCTCAGACTCTATCAAGCTTGTTGGTCAATTGTGAGACCTATGCAACCTAGTGGTCTGATACCAACTTGTCACGACCCAAATTCCCAAACCACTGGATCGTGATGGCGCCTAACACAATACTTTCTAGGCAAGCCGATGTTAGAAATCTACTAACCATTTCCTTTTAAAGTTACTTAAACATAATAGAACAATTCAAAATAAATACGAATCTAATACTTTCCACTAAATAACTTCATGAATACTAATAAAGATCAATAATTAATCCTAACCACGAACTAAATATATAACTATAAAACTATCCAAGAGTCTGGTGTCACAATTCACGAACTACTAAGAATACTACAAATAATGGCTGAAAGAAGTATATATATCTGTTTTGAATGCAATAAAACAACGTCTATAAAGAGAAGAGAAGACTCCAGGAATCTGCGGACGCCAGCAGATCTACCTCGTGTCTCTGAACGAAAATGCGCAGCTACTAAGATCTCTTAACTCTGGCCGGTAGCTGGATCTGCACAAAAGAGTGCAGAGTGTAGTATCAGTACAACTGACCCCATGTATTGAGTAAGTGCCGAGCCTAACCTCGACGAAGTAGTGACGAGGCTACGGCGGGGCATTAACAACATATCCTGTAAACAATATATATAATAAAGCAAGAAATAAATAATAACAATAACCTTGATAAACAGTAACTTACAAATGTAAATACAACAACTCAGATAACTCTTTCCAGATATCAACTGTAACAAACTCCTCAAAATTTCCAAGTTTCAATTTAAATCACAATAAGAACCAGAGTATGAAAACATTTTTAATAAAACCGGAGTTTTTTTTCCAAATCCTTGTTTTTGAAAATCAGTAAAACATAAATATTCACCCTTATCGCTCCTTGTTGCGGCACGCAACCCACTCCCACCTGTCCACCATTATTGCTCTTCCCTATATATTACCCTTATTTCTCCTGTTGCGACGTGCAACCTGATCCCACCTATCCACCCTTATCACTCCTTGTTGCGGCGTGCAACCCTCTCCCACCAGACATATCATATCAGTTTATTTATAAGAACTTTCACAATTCAGGCCAAGCCTTTCACAACATTTTTATATCAACAATTGTAAACAGAAGCTGTAAAACTCATAAACTTCATCAATTATCATTTCATAACGAAGCCAACCGGAATTTATATACATATCATAATACTGACATCCAGCTCAATCCTTATGTAACATAACAAAACCAAGAGAAAAAACCAACACTTCCAAAATACTTGAAACAGTACTTAACAATAAGTTAACGAACCCAAATGGACATATAATCATCAACGATCATGAAAAAATTAAGCCCGGAAGCAAATAGTTGGAAAATGGGGAAGGGACCATGTTCAATAATAATTTAGTGGTGCATAGATACTCGTCACCTCAACTATACACCACACACATGAAAATTCACATAGAATTTAAGTAGGGATTCCTATTCCCTCAAGTCAAGGTTAAACCAAGCACTTACCTAAATTTCGCAGGCCACTCACTGCTCAATTACTGCTTTTCCTTTCGATTTTTTCTCTAACCCGCTTGAATCTAATCATAATTAGCTCAATATCATTATATACGGCTAAAGGAAGTAACTTTACTGAAAATTTATGATTTTCCTAAGTTTTCTCAAAAAAAGTTAAAACCCGACCTTGAGCCCGCTTGACCCAAACTCGGGGTTCGGGCCAAATTCCATTTACCCGTTCACCCCCGAGCCCGAATATGCACTTAGTTTTGAAATTCGACCTCAATTCGAGGTCAAAATCCCATTTTTACAAAATTTCTCAATTCTACCCAAACTTTCAATTTTTACCATGAAAATTCTTGATTTTGAATTGAAAAGTGATGAAAAGAAATGAGTAATCGAACGAAAATAGTTAATGAAAACTTACCTACGATTTTGGAAGAAAAGCCTTGAGAAAATCGCCCTAGGTCTTCTACCCTTGTGAAAAATAAGAAGAAAAAGGCTGGAAGTCTAATTAATATGAACTCACTGCCCGACCCTCACACCTGTGGTGCTTGGGTCGCACCTACGCTTGTGCACGTGTGGGAAGGCTTCCTTTTCTGCGGAGAAGGAGCTGGGCAGCTTGGGCTGCACCTGCGATTGCATTACCGCTTCTGCGGTCGTGCACCTGTGCTGAAGGGTCCGCACCTAAGGAAAAGGGAGAACCCATGCTTGGTCGCACCTGCGGCTTCAACTCGCAGGTGCGGGCACATCACCACAGCTATGACACCAGATTTTACAAGTTCAAAACATTCTGAATCCTATCCGAAACTCACCCGAGCCCTCGGGGCTCTAAACCAAACATGCACGCAGGTCTAAAAACATCATACGGACTTGCTCGTGCGATCAAATAACGAAAATAACATCTAAAACTACGAATTTAACCTCAAAACTCATGATTTTTCTCAAGAACACTTCAATTTTTACTCTTTCTCAACCGGACGTCCGAATCACGTCAAATCAACTCCGATTCTTACCAAATTTCACAAATGGGATCTAAACATAAAAAAAAAAATGTATCGAGCTCCGGAACCAAATTACGGGCCCGATACCAATGATTTCAAATATTAATTCATTTCTTTATTTCATTAGAAATCTAGCAAAACAATTTCTTTCAAAAATTGATTTCTAAGGCTAGGGACCTCGGAATTCAGTTCCGGGCATACAGACAAGTCCCATATTTTACTGCGGACCTCCCGAGATCATCGGAACACAGATCCGTGTCCTTTTACTAAAAATGTTGAACAAAGTCAACAAAAACCCAAGTTTTAAATTCCAAAACTATTATTTCTCATATTTTCACATAAAAGCTTTCCGGTTCCATGCCCGGATTGCGCATGCAAATTGAGGTAATTAAAATTAATCTTATTAAGGCTAATGAGCTTGGAATGGAGTCTTAATTTATAAGATGACCCTTTAGGTCATCACATCAACATATATCTGAACTACCAAGATATCTTTACCTTTTTCTTTCAAGAAAAAAATATTGTCAATTTTACCTCTCTTGTAGTCATGCTCAAGCAAAAAACTTTGATAATATTTCATACCATGCTCTTAGCGCCTGCTTGAGTCCATAATGTGCCTTGTCAAGCTTGTACAAATGATAAGTATACTCCTTGCTTTCAAACGCCGGAGGTTGCTTGACAAACACTTCTTCTTTTAGATAGCCATTTAGGAAGGCACTCTTGACATCCATCTGGTGAAGGGTGAATTCCATGTAAGCAGCAAAGGCTATGAGGAGTCTTATTACTTCCAACCTTGAAACTGGATCAAAGGTTTCATCATAGTCTATGCCCTCCTCTTGGCTATATCCTTGAACCACAAATCTTGCCTTGTTCCTTGTAACTGTTCCATCTTCATCACGTTTGTTTCTTGAGACCCATTTTGTGCCTATTACTGATATGTCCTTGGGTCTTGGTACCAAATGCCAAACTTGACTCTTTTCAAATTGGTTGAGTTCATCTTGCATTGCATTTACCCAGTCTGCATCCTGCAAAGCCTCAACAACATGTTTTAGGTTCAATAAGAGATAAGAAAGCATCAAAATCACAAAGATTCTTTAATGAAGATCTGGTTTTAATTCTAGAGGTTGGATAAGTAATTATGTTCTCAATTGGATGAGAACTTTGATACGTGTAAGATTTCATAACCAACTAGTTTTCCCTTGATGTTCTTTCAATGTTTTGTTGTTGTGGAACAGGTTCATGACAGGTTCCATTGAGGTTTGAGAATCATTTCCTCTTTGTTCTGTTCCCCCTATCATGTTGCCCTGGGTGGAAGAACCTGTTCCATCACCTGTTCCTTCCTCTAGTGCAGCTTCAGTCTGGGCTGTGGTTTCATTTGAGTTTCTTACCAGCCCAATTGCTTCATCATCATGTTCCTGCCTCTTAGAAAGAATGTTAGTTTCATCAAACCACATGAACACTTTCTTCTACACATATTTGTTATAGACCATATAAGCTTTTCTATGTGAAGAATATCCCAAGAATATTCCCTCATCACTTCTGGGATCAAACTTACCTAGGGAGTCTTTTCCATTGTTGTGCACAAAGCACTTGCATCCAAATGCCCTAAGATGGGATGTGCTTGGTTTTCTCCCTTTAAGTAACTTGTTTACCTTGAAAATGGTATTAACAATTATACTTGATTTTGTGGTTCTAAAAATATGTGGTTTATCTTAATACTAATTATTAGATAGGAAGTGCTAAGTGTGAGTTAGAAAGGTAAGATATGCAAACCAATGTTGTCACAGAGTTGGGCCTCGAGCTGGCTGGAATAGGGGGGGCTCGAGGCCTAGCTAGGGCAGTTAATAATGAGCAATCGATGAAGAAACAATGATATTGGGGGCCTCAGGGATAGCCTTTTACAGCCAATGATGGGCAATAAATGAAGAACAATAAATGAAGACAATAAGTAAAGAGCAATACATCTATAGAGTAATTGTTGAGCATGTTTTAGCAAGAAAAGCAGAGAATGTTCTGTTGTATTAAATATACATGTGTGTTACAAAATGACAGGGGTCCCCCTTATATAGGAGAGGGAATCCCAACATAGTACATGCCTAATTATGGCAAGGAAATGCTATTGGTACAGCTGTATAATGGCTCAGTACGGACTTGTACTATTCTTGCAGACCTGGTCAACTTTAACCACGTGTCCTTGGGAATTTACCGCCTTTCCATGACGATCATCGATTCGTACTGCTCCGAGGTTGACCATAGTAAAACTCCGATATGCTCCCTCGAGGGGTGTACCTTGGGATCAAACTTCAAATTCCGCTACGACCTTCTCGACACTGGGCGTGGAGTTCCATAGTGGTTTCAAAATCGGACTCCCCGATTTTCGCTGTATACAGATAGTCCCCGCGTTTCTTAGAATGAAATGATAAGAAATGATCATGAATTCTTGCCTCTTCGATATCCTCGTTGTGAAGTCATCCACGTGAGATATTAAATGATGTGGCAGAAAGGTTGTATAGAGGTCTTGTCAACACAGTTCTCGAAAAGCCCACGAACCGTCATTGGTCCCCCTTTCAACTCCTTCAACATGCTTAGATGACTCCTATAAATACTTCAATTCTTTACCTTATACACTTTTACAACATACTCAAACCTTCTAATATTCATTAACAGCATTCCGTTTTCAATCTCTTTTTGTGTTCATCTCTGCATCAGCTCTCTCATGGCAAAAACTTCTACGACAGTCCCTCAAAAAAGAGAAATCCCCTTCCTCTTCACGCTCATCTAAGAGCAAAACAACTGCACCTCCCCATATTGAGGAGTGTATTCCTGAGCCCTTCGATACGTCCTCCGATTTCAAAATTGATACATTAATCTAATAACCGACATAGGGAAGGTGAAAATAGATTGCCACTGGGGGGAGGCGATACAAGTAGAGATCCCTTCATCGGAAGAGGATATAGCTACACGCAAAGCTGGTTTCCTCAGCGTATATACGTATCCCTTTACCTTAGGTCCTGTAGATTCTTCTTCTCTACCGATAGACGCGGTGATCCTCAATTTTTGTCGACAATATCGAGTGACGCTTGGTCAAATTTATCCCTCTTTTTGGAGAATCGTCTATTTGATTAGATACTTCTCGAACATGGCCGAGGGGATGCCTTTCACCCTTGATCATCTGATTAGATTGTATAGCCCTCGTCTCTATCGAGGGGGCCTAGTCAAACTGCATCGTCGATCTACCAAGCATTTTTTGCCAGCATCGACGAAGATAAAGACCGGGGGTGGATGAGCCGCTTCGTTCGAGTCAGGACTTTGGACCTCATCCCTGCCGAGAAGATGCCATTCCTTGAGGAATGGAACATGAGATGTAAGTGTCGTTACACCGAGCATGTTTTATCATCTGAATGTCCTCTTCTCCCCTTTTGAACTAATTCCTTTCTTTTTTTAATTGATTCTCTTCTAGTTGCGCAGCCATCGTGTGGTTCCCAGGCGTGGTCAAGGACCTCCTGAGATGGGTTAAACTCTTAGACTCCACCTCCTCATATGACAAGCGCGTTTGGCGTGATTTGGCCAAGACTCGATGGGAGGCCAAAAATATGGTATGCCTTCACCACTGTCACTTCTAAATTCCTTATAAATAGATTTCTTGGAGGTATATTTGATATTTTATGCTTGTGTAGAACTCAGGGAAGCCGTTTCAATTAGACCGCCTCCTCCTGGCAAAGAGCAGACCCAAAAACCCGCCAAAGACAAAAAGATAAAGAAGGAGACGCCGGTGGAGTCCCCGAAACCAAAAAGAACTAAGTATCGAAAGCCTAGAGCCGATGCAACGGTCCTAACTCCGCCAGCTGCTGAGAGTCTTCATGATGAAGATGAAGGCGATGACGGCTGCCCACAAATATTTAGGACAAAACGAAGCGCTGATGCTTCGAAAGTTTCCGGGCAGAAGACTGCCGAGTCAAAGGTGGCCGATGCGATCCCACCTGGAATAGAGGAGACCCTCGAGGAGGGTTTGGATGCAGTCCCTGAGCTGACCATTGAACATGATACAACTTGTGCCGATGAGCACTTGGTTGGCAAATTCGGAGGACCCAACTCTGAGACTCTTCGAGGGAGAGAGGAAGCCCCGATAAAGGTTGATGCCATAGGCGATCTTCAATCAGGCCCCTCATTTTCCTCGGGGCAAAAACGGGACGCCCAGAACAGGGAGATTCCCGATGTGGGGGAATCCCAAGGAGAGAATGATGCATTTGGAGATTATTTTACCAGTTTTGAAGAGGATGCTGATCTCGATGCCCCATTCGTTCTTGAGGAGGCTGCAAAACTCCAAAAACAGGTGATTTTTGACACATCCTTTGTGCCTTGAGTTTTGATCCTTGTTTTTCTATCTTCTTTCCTTCATGCTATAGGTCACGTTGATGTACGACCAGGCCTTCCCTAAATTACGAGCTGAACTGACTCATTGTAAGGAGGATTTTAAGAAGCTCACTTCGGAGTCGAACGAGCTAAAAACTCTATACGCCCAAAGGGAGGAGGAACTGAACAATCTTCGAGCGAGCTCGGATAAAGTGCTTCAAGAGCGGGCCAACTTCATCGAGCAGGTAGTTTGGCATTTGTGAGATTGCCCTTTGTTTTCATAACTTGGTGTTTATTACCTTGACTCAGAATTTGCAGATTGAGCGAAAGGATGCCATAGCGGGGCATCTTCGAGAAGAGATTGTGGCCAAAAATGCCGAGATTCTTGAGCTATAGCGGCACAAGGATAGCATGGCCTCAGAGAGGGATACTTTTCAGGAGAAGCTGTCCTCGACTCAAAGTCTTCTTCAAGGTACTAAAGAGGAGGCTCACAAATATAAGGCGCTTCATGCTGAGTCGGCTTCCGCGTTAACCACGGCCAAGTTTGAAGCCGATGCACTCATATTCTCGTATCGGGAAGATGTTGATGTAACAAATACTCGAGCTAGGGAGATAACTGAAGAGGCCGAGCTCAAACTGGCTCGCGCCCTTGCACATGCTCGATTAGAAGCCCGGAGGCAGGCCTTTGAGGAAGTGCACGCCAAGGGTTTTGATCTCTCTGCCAAGATTGAAGAAGCGAAGGCCTTGGAAGAGGAGTCAGCAACTCCGACCACTTCAGATGAGGGATCTTCAAGTGTCTTGGGGAGTAGCGAAGATGAAAACTAGGCCACCTTTGCTCTTTTTACTCCTTCTTCTTTTGTATGCAGGCTCTGCGTGGGAGTTTTGTAAATCCACTTTTGTAAATATATTTTTGGAATGCAAAGGATTTTCTCGTTTAATGTCTTCAAAGTTTTTCCTTTTAGTGTTCATGCAAAAGTCAAGCTTAGAACTTGAATTTATCTCATTTGAGCCTGGTCTTGGAGTAACAGAGACCCTTGAGATCGGGTTGTTCTGATTTCAATCGCATACCTTCCCTAGGTCGGGTTGCTAAGGAATCGATTAGACTCTTCGATCCCTCGAACACTATGCGGTGACGTCATTCCTATGACATGACCGTGAAGTGACCGAAATGGCATTGTCGGCACATTTCCCCAAAAGCCATAATTGCTTTGTCAGAGCTGATTGGCTATCAAAGTTAATGAATAGTCGCCGCTCTTCTTATATACACTTTCTTTCCTTTCATTGAGGGCTTTGCCGCTTTGTGCAACTACCTTTCTGTATAGAGTTCCTTTTTTGCGCTAGTTCTAGTGTCACGTCATATCAAAGCTTTCGCCTGAGTTTTCATCTTCCCTTTCTTGTTTTGAAGGAATCATGGCTACCATGCCCAAATCCGCTTAGCAGAAAGAGGGAAGTCCCACCTCTGCTTTCCGCCCGGCCGGTGGTACACAGCCAGCGTTAGGCGAGCTAACTTCAAACTGTTTCATCTCAATGAAAGACTTCACGATAGCAAAACCTCTCGACGTTCCGGGCCATCGAGAACATGCATCGAGGTTCATTCGATCAATAAAAGAGATATACCTCGAGGTTGTGAGGAGAGACTGCGAATGGGGAGAGAAGGTAATGCTGCATATACCCTCCCAGGAAGACGATATTATGGCCCACGTAGAGGGGTTTCTAAACATGTACACGTACCCCTTTACGTTGGGTTCTCTTGACTGACTCGTGCTTGAGTTCTGTCAAAGGTATCGGGTTACCTTGGCTCAGATCCATCCGTATTTCTGGCGGATCGTGCTGATGATGAGATTTTTCGTTGAAAGGTCCAAGTTCAAGTTCACTCTTAGTCACCTCATGAGATTGTATCGGCCTCTTCATTACCGAGGTGTCATTACACTACGACGCTGATCTACCAAGCCCTTTATTACCAGCAATGATGAGGACAGGGATCAAGGGTGGATGAGTCGGTTTGTTCGAGCAAGGACAACTGACATCATTCTTGCGGAGTTCTTGCCATTCCCTGAGAAATGGAATTTCAAATGTAAGTAATATGCTATACTTTATTACTTTTTCTCTCGGTGGAACAAGACTCCGTAGGAATGCTTCCTTTTGTTCTCCGCAGTAGTCCCGTGGATGCCAACTGAGGTTCCCGATCTTGCGGATTGGGCTCGCAAATTGGCACCTTCCTCGACCTACGACGAACACAAGTGGCGAGATTTGTCGAAGGGCAGATGGTAGTAGTCCTTCTCTCGAGGAGTACTTTCCTTTACGTACACTAATTTCTTTGTTGCAGGCATTTGTGATTTTTCTGAGGTGATACCGTCCCTTTTCGAGGAGGAGGAATGGCCTTCGACTTTTCAGAGAAGGAAGGATAATAAAAGAATAAGATCCTCAAAAGAAGAGGATTCTCATAGCAAAGCAGGACCCGCCCGGGGCCGCGAGGAGGGCGTTGCTGTTGATGAAGATCTTATATCTATTGGTCGTTCCGTAGACATCAATACGCCTGGAGAGGATGATTCTACATTGATGGCTCGAACCAGGAGCCCTCTCGAGGCTGTTGAGCCTGCTGGGCTCGAAGCCCCTATCCTCAAGGGAGAGATTCCACAAGAGAAGAGGGGCGAATGTCATTCATTGCCTTATTTGGCAGCTAGTTCTCGGACGTCGGGAAGTACCCCGAGGAAAATGGGCTTTGACGTGCCTCCGCCCAATCAGAACGCCTCGGGTTGCTCTACCGGGGCCGATGAGACCGAGCTGGTAGATGCGAAATCGACCTTCGAGGAAGTTTAAGCGACTCTGCTCTATGG
Organism: Nicotiana knightiana; assembly: GCA_005239525.1. Taxonomy (NCBI): domain Eukaryota; kingdom Viridiplantae; phylum Streptophyta; class Magnoliopsida; order Solanales; family Solanaceae; genus Nicotiana; species Nicotiana knightiana. The sequence continues at coordinate 53,599 of ML405154.1, read as the reverse complement.
CGAGTTTTGAAGTCGTTATAACTTCTCCAACTTCGTACTATCTTCTTTTTAACTGAACCTTCTTTCTCATAGGCCTTCGCTAAGCTCAAGTTTGAGCTGCTTCATTGTGAGGCTAAGTTGCATAAAGCCTTGAATGGGGAGAAATCTCTCAGGTTTCTTTGTGATAAGAAGGGAAGAAAGCTGATACACCTTCGATCGGAGTTGAACCGAAGTCATGATTACAGAGGAAACCTCGAGAAACATGTAACCTTTATTTTAAGGGAATACAGGTTTTTTCTCCCATCTTCAGAAACTAATGTTTCGATATCTCAGTTGCAGAGAAAGACAGAGATGCCGGAACGCCTTCGGGGTGAAGTCAACCAGGTTAATTCTGAATGCAATGAGTTGAAGGCACAGATAGATGTTCATGTTTCGGCACAAAGGAACGCTTTGTCTAAGGTCTCCTCCCTTGAGATATGACTTTTTAATGCTCGAGAAAGCAACTCGGTTCAGACTAGCAGGATTGCTAAGCTTGAAATAGATCTTTTGAAGATGAAGGCTGAAGTCGTAGAGGCTCGAGCCGAAGCTGAAGAGGTCCGAGTAAAGGCTGATAAAAGGGCGGCTGTCTACTTAAAAGAAGCTACTGACGCTCGGATGAAGTTGCAGGAGGCTTTCAATCGAGAGAGAAGAAGAAATGAGTATGCCCGATGCAGATCCCGGAGGGAGATTCTCGAGGAGATTCATGATAGGGGATTTGATCTCTTGGAAGAGATAAAGCAGGATAAGGCAGACAAGATTAATGCCAAGTTCCTCCTTTCTACCGACGATGAAGCCGATGTTGAAGACGAAGAGGAAGGAGCTGGCGAAGATGCTAGTCCCGAGAGGGTTGATGAAGGCAAAGTCTCCGAGGGGAAAAAGATGAAGTCCCTAATAATAACGATAGACTAGGTCTTTTTTAAAAGGCTCCCTGTGGGAGTGTTGTAAATGTACCGTTGTACCATCCTTTATATAAAGAGATCTTTCGTCTTGTCTTTGTCTCTGCTTTTGTGGTTTGAATTTTGATGCTTGTCGTTGAGGTCTTATAAGCTCGATTTTGCTTCATCGAGGTCTTATGATTAGTCGCCGAGCGAAATGACCTCGGCCTTCATATAGAGGGTATGCCTTTTTAGGGGTCTTATAAGTTCGATATTATGGCCCTGGCCTTGATATCGGGATTGCGCCCTTTTAAGGTTTTACAAGTGTGGTGTTGCCTCATTGAGGCCTTACAAATTGGCCTTTGGCTCTTTAGATTGGGTCAATTCGACCTCTAATATGGATATAGTATTCCCCATTTTGGATAAAGACTTTTAAAGTTTGGGTTATGCCTTGGCATGTTTTGTGTTCGTCCGACTCTTTGATGGTCCGAATAAGAACCTTGATTATAAGTCGATATGCGACAGTAAGTGAGTACCTTGTGAGGTTTTCTCGAAGGTTGATATTTCGAAGCCTTTTTTATTGAAGGATGATTGTTTCGAAGCCTTTTTATTGTTTGGAGCTGATATTATTGAAGCTCCTTTGCTTATGCCGAGGGTATCCTGATTAACCGGTTCTTTTTGAAGTATTTTGAAGGCCTTTAGCTTTATGGTGGCGGTTGGACGTCTTCGAGCCGTGTTAATTCGGTCGTAGCCTTTTAATATGACCGTACTCTTTATGTTTGGCCGTAGCCTTTAGTCCCCCGGTGAGATGACCTCGACGTCTATATTCGAGGGTATGCCTTTTTAGGGGTCTTACAAGTTCGAATATATAGCCTTGGCCGTAATATCAGTGTTATGCCTTTTAACGTCTTGTAAATTTGGTCATGCCTCTTTGAGGTCTTACAGATTCGATGTTGCCTCGTCGAGGGCTTACTAGCTCGAAGTTTCCTCATTGAGGTCTTATGAGTTCGAGTCTTTGATGACTCAATGATTTGGCTGTTGGTGACAGTCCCCGAGTGTTCGAGATTTTTTGGGCCCTGAGCCGTTTTACCTGAAAGTAATAAACTTCTTTGACGCACGAATCGTTTTGATGAGAAAAGAGGCTTCTTTGATTACTTGATATGAGTGTACATGTTCGAAGGTTCGATTATTCTACATGGATACGGTTCATTTGACCGTTTGGCCCAATACAACATTCTCATATCGAGTACTTCTTAGGCATAACTTGATTCTTTAAAAAAGATATCCTCCAAGGGGCTCCCCCAGTATTCGAGGTTGATTGGAAAGAAGCCTTGGATACTTGTCGAGTTTTCCTTAGGTAGCATATATATGTCGCCTCGTTAAAAACCTTGCCGGTAAAACCCGTTTGGGATAAAACCCGATCTAAGGAAAAAAGAGTGCAACACATGCTTTAAAACACAAGGTCTTCGAGCTGGAAGGTGCTTCGATTCCTCTTGATCGATCACCTGCAACGAGTTAGTATAAAATAAAAAAAGGGATAAGGTTATACCTTAACGATGATAGATCTTGGGCATTAATATGTTCCAGTTGGTTGGCAGCCGTTTGCCTTCCACGACGTTAGGTTTGAAGGTCCTTTTACCTATTAATTTCGAGGACGCAGTACGACCCTTTATTCGTTCGTTCGGGTTTTGAGCATTGAAAAGTGTTTTTCCTTAGGACTAAGTCCCCGACTCCGAAGTAGCGGAGGCTTGAGCCCTCAGTGGCCTTGATTTTATCGAGATTGTTCTCGATTCTTCTGCCCGACATCATGAAACTTGAGAACTTATCCGAATCGACACCAGGGGTCATGATTCATGTTATACCCTTTGGGGATGTTGAACGCTACCTGCAAAGCAGTCAAATGGTCCTCTGCATGCAGGGACTTAACTAGCATTCCATCAACGTAAAATTCCATAGGTTTACCTATTTGGTGTTCGAAATATCTCATTATCTAGGCGTTTTTATGTGGCTTCCATGTTCTTTATCCCGAAGGGCATTACATTATAAGAATATGAACCATACTTCGTGATGGACGAAGTCTTTTTCTGGTCCTCCTGGTTCATTCGAATTTGATTGTACCGGGGGTGAGCATCGAGAAAGGTAATGATCTCAATGTCAGACCATGGCATCGATCAAGCGATCGATGTTGGGCAATGGGAATGGGTCTTTTGAGAAAATTTTGTTACCTCATTTTCGAATGCATGCTTTACCCGTCCCCTCAGACTGATGCTTGTTGAAGCTCTTCAACTGTTGACTTCGTCACCCTTGAACAATTGCCCACCGATCACCTGTTCCTCGGGTTCAACCTCTGGTGCAGACTGCAGTTGCTATTTGTCTACCTGCTTGTCTTTGGACTTCTCTGAGGTGGAAGGGGTCGACGCTGGTGCCACCTCATCTACAACATACATCTCCTTTGCTGCACGCTGCTCTCCATACACCATTTTTACACCGTCCTATGTTGGTAAATTCATCATTTGATGAAGAGTTGATGACACCGCTATCATACTAGAATCCATGGCCTCTTGAGTAGGGCATTGTATCTGATATCACCTTCGATGAGGATGAATCGTACCGGCCACGTTGCTGGGAGGATGATTTCTCCCTTCGTTGTTTCACTTGCCATATTGAATATGTTCAGGACTCGAGAGGCGGGCACAATTTGGTTGAGCAGCCCGAGCTGCTCCACAACTCTCGACCTGATTATGTTGGCCGAGCTACCTGGATCCACGAGCACACGTTTAATTTGAAACTTATTTAAAAGGAAAGAAATTACTAGTGCTTCGTTATGAGGTTGGGATAAGTCCTCGACGTCTTCCTCGCCGAATACAAGGGTATCCTCGGGTATATAGTCCTGAGTCTGCCTTTCCCTCGTGATGGATACTTTTGTTCGCTTGAACATGGGACCTTGCGGAACGTCGACCCTTCCGATGATCATGTGAATGATATGTCGTGGCTCTTCTTGTTTATTTTTTCTATTGGCATCTCTTTCTCGAAAGTGATTTTTGGCCTGGTCGCCGAGGAACTCTCAAAGGTGCCCTTTGTTGAACAATTGGGATACCTCTTCTCGAAGTTGTCTGCAGTCCTCGGTCCTGTCCCCATGAGTGCCGTGGTATTTACACATTAAGTTGGGGTTCCTTTGGGAAGGATTTGATTGTATGGGCTTGGGCCACCTAGTATCCCCGATCTTGCCTATGGACGACACGATGCCTGAAGCGTCGACATTGAAGTTGTACTCGATCAATCGAGGTGCGTCATCCACTGGCTTCGAATGCCTATTGAACCCTACTTTGTTCATGAGTCCCCGAGAGCATTGGCTTTGGTCCATTCTTTGATCATTTCGAGGTATATTACGCCTTGAAGCGTTTCTTCGATCTTCGACATACGATTGATACCTTTCCTTGTTCGGCCTCAGCTCCCTTCCCGCATTCCTTGGTTCTTTTGCTAAAATCCTACTTGGATATACTGAACCCGAGGGGGGTCCCAACCGGTCTTCCTCAACCCTATTTTTGATTGATACCTGTTGTGGACGTCCGCCCAAGTTACGGCGGGATACTCGATCAAATTTTGCTTTAGCTGTTTTGAAGCTATCGAGTTTCGGTCGTTCAAGCCCTGCGTGAAGGCTTGCACTGCCCAGCCATCGGAGACTGGTGGTAATTCCATTTTCTCCATCTGAAAGCGAGATACGAACTCCCTTAACATCTCGTTCTCCCTTTGTTTAATTTTGAAGAAGTCAGACTTTCTTGTAGCAACCTTGATGGCACCAGCATGTGTCTACACAAAAGAGTCTGCCAACATGGTAGATGAATCTATCGAGTTTCGGGGGTAGGTTATGATACCACATCAAGGTCCCCTTCGACAGTGTTTCTCCAAATCTTTTCAATAAGACGGACTCAATCTCGTCATGCTTTAAGTCGTTCCCTTTTATACCACAAGTGTAAGTGGTAATATGCCTATTGGGGTCCTTGGTCCTATTGTACTTCGTTATATCGGGTATCCTGAACTTCTTTGGAATGCGCTTCGGAGCCGCACTCGATATAAATGGTTTTTGCATGAACTTTTTCGAATCTACTTCTTTCAAAATCAGAGGTGCACCCGGGATCTGATCCACCCTCGAGTTATAGGTTTCTACTTTTTTGTCGTTAGCTTCTATCTTCTTTTCTCCCGATTCAATTCTTTTGGCGAGGTCCTCGAGCATCTTCACAATAGCGGGGTCTGCTGCTGACCCATTATTGCTTGATATTTCTGGTACCTACTCAACTCGAGGAGCTGTTCCCGGTGCTACTGTGCTTGGAGTTTTTTGATGGCTCTCTAGCTGAGCAATAGCCACTTGCTGCGCTTGTAACATCTCAAAAATGACTTGTAGGCTAACTTCTCTTTCTTCTCGAGCTGGAGCTTTCTGCGCTTCGTATTGGTCACCTTCGCGCACACTTCCATCAGTATCAGAGCCTACATCGATATGCACAACATTGCGAGAGGCCACATTGGCGGGGAGTGGTGCTGGTACTACCCCAGGATTTTGTGGTGGTACACCGTGATTAGGGCCACTGCACTGTTCTCTCCATAGGCCTCAAGGCCATTGTTCTCATGTGCATTCACTGAGTTAGACATTTTTGACCTGAAATCAAAGATCTTGGACAAGAAAAAGTGTGAAGAATAACTTGTGTTTCAAAAAACAAGCACTAAAACAATCACTATCATTTTTAGCCCCACGATGGGCGCCAAACTGTTTACCTTGAAAATGGTACTAACAATTATACTTGATTTTGTGGTTCTAAAAATATGTGGTTTATCTTAATACTATTTATTAGATAGGAAATTCTATGTGTGAGTTAGAAAGGTAAGATATGCAAACCAATGTTGTCACAGAGCTGGGCCTCGAGCTGGCTGGAACAGGGGGGACCTCGAGGTCTAGCTAGGGCAGTTAATAATGAGAAATCGATGAAGAAACAATTAAATCGGGGGCCTAGGGGATAGACTTTTATGGCCAATGATGGGCAATAAATGAAGAACAATAAATGAAGATAATAAGTAAAGAGTAATAAATCTATAGAGTAATTGTTGAGTACGTTTTAGCAAGAAGAGCAGAGAATGTTTTGTTGTATCCAATATTCATGTGTGTTACAAAATGACAGGGGTCCCCTTTATATAGGAGGGGGAATCCCAACATAGTACATGCCTAATTATGGCAAGGAAATGTTATTGGTACAACTGTATAATGGCTCAGTACGAACTTGTACTATTCTTGCAGACCTCGTCAGCTTTAACCACGTGTCCTTGGGAATTTTCCGCCTTTCCATAACGATCATTGATTTGTACTGCTCCGAGGTTGACCACAATGAACCTCCAATATTCTCCCTCGAGGGGTGTACCTCGGGGTCAAACTTCAAATTCTGCTACGACCTTCTTGACACCGGGCGTGGAGTGCGCAGTGGTCTCAAAATCGGACTCCCCGATTTTTGCTGTATACATAACTCATAGGGAGTCTTCTCTACAAGAGGTCTAGTCATGCACCTATTTATGATGTAGCATGCAGTGTTTACAGCTTCTGCCCAGAAGCTATGGGGTAGTTTACTTGAAAGAAGCATAGTCCTAACCATATCTTCAAGTGTCCTATTCTTTCTTTCAACTACTCCATTTTGTTGTAGAGTTCCAGGAGCAGAAAAATTATGATTTATGCCTTGCTCATCACAAATTCAGTAAATTTAGCATTTTCAAATTCAGTGCCATGATCAGACCTAATTGATGCAAGTTGATTACCTATTATTTCTGAGTCTTTATAACAAAAGAGGTAAACATGTGAAATGCTTCATCTTTAGATGTTAAAAATAATTTCCAAGTAAACCTAGAGTAATCTTTTACCACCTATGCTTAAAGTTCTCATTGGACCACAGAGATCCATATGGACCAGTTCCATCTTCGTGGTGGTGCTTACCTTTTTCTTGCATTTAAAATAGGATCTTACTTGCTTCCCCCTTACATAAGCCTCACAAAATTTATCTTCCTTGAACTTGATGTTAGGCAACCCTATCACCGGGTCCTTGGAGACTAATTTGTTGAGTTGACTCAGACTGGCATGTCCAATTATTTTGTGCCAAAGGAGGAGATCATTATCCAACACACTTAAGCAAGTGAGTTCATTTTCTGAAAGTGTGGACAGATCTACAATATATATATTGTTCACTCTTTTTCTCTGCAAAACAATCTTTCTAGTGGTAAGATTAATCACAAAACATTTGGTAGAGGTGAATGCTACCATGTTACCTCTATCACACAATTGTGATAAACTTATTAGATTTTATTTTAAGCCATCTATCAAGTAGACATTCTCAATAGAGTGAGAATCAGTCTTACCTACCTTTCCAACCCCAATAATCTCACATTTCTTTCCATTTTCGAAGGAGACATTACCTCATTTGATGTCCTCAAGTGAAAGGAACTGGTTCTTGCTTCCTGTCATATGATTTGAGCAGCCACATCCATGTACCATATTTGGCTGCTCCCCTTCACTTGGACCTGCAAAAGAAAATCAGGGGTTAGTCTTAGGAACCCAAACTAGTTTGGGTCCCTTTCTATAGGCAAAAGGATGAATCAAATTCTTTTTGGTCCAACTTGGTAGCCTATTCTTCCCTTGAACAAATTCTTTGTTTTTTTTATTTGCCTTTTCTTTTGCAGTGCATTCACTTTTATAGTGACCTATTTTACCACAATGAGTACAAATCTTGTTCTCAGGAAGTGTAAGGTACTTGCGTTTGGGATCCCATTTAGGTGGTAGATTCCTAAAGCCAAGTCCTCTTCTATTTCTACTATGATGTTCTTGTAGCCATGAAAGTGCATCGGGGGACCTGTTCCGTTTACAAGTTCTGTCTAGTTCATGCTTGACCTTGCCTAGATCCTCCTTCAAAATTCTTACCTGCTCATCCTTCTTATACAACTCATCTTTTAGTTTACCTACATTTTCTTCTAGAGTGAGTTGTGTGCAATCAACTGCGTTCTTACCTGTTCCTAATTTAAGTTTTAGATTTTCAGATCTATGTTCTAGGAAATTTGATTCAAGTGCATGAACCTAGTTCTTTAAAGCAGTATTTTCACTTACAATCTCACTAACACTAAGTTCCAGGTTCTTACACTTTGCTTTCAAAATAACACATTCCTTAGACAGTTGTTCCTTTTCATTGTTTACATCCTCAGATTCATAAATTAAATCCAGAAGTAACTCAGATAGCCTTTCTTTAGACAAAAATCTAACCTTGTCTTTGAGATGAATTACACTTACCTTAGTTTCCTCATCATATTCTCCAATGGACATAAGTGCTTGTTCATCTCCATCTTCATCATCTGAGCTTTCTCCCAAAGCAGCGACCTGTCACGACCCAAAAACCAACCCGGCCCCTGATGGCGCCTATCGTGATACTAGGCTAGCCAATTCACTATGCATAACATGAGAAAAACTTTCGTTTGATTCAACATCAACCAGTATTTAATAAATCTTTCATTTTAGAATTTGAAAACACATAAAGGTAGGTAAAACATTTAAATATAGCCCCAAAACCCGGAGTCATCGGTCATGGACAACTAAAAGGAAGTACAAAATCTGGTACAGTTCCCTTACTACAAACCAGTCTGAGAATAAACAAAATGACTAATAGGAAGGAGATACACAAGGCTGCGGACGCCGTACAGCTACCTTGCAATCTCCGAAGTTCTCCTAGAGAGTAAACCAGCTCTCACTCGGTCCTAGCACCTGAATCTGCACACAAGGTGCATGGGGTAACGTGAGTACACCAACTCAGTAAGTAACAAGCCCAACCTGTGGACTGAGAGTTAGTGGCGGAATAAACCTCCATATTCATGACAGAATGAATGTATAGAAATTTAGGCATGCTTTCAGTCAACTAGACAACTCAAGTGATAAGATAAACATAGTTCCGGATAGTTTCACATATATACCTCGACATATTCTACATGCCAATGCATCAATAGTGTGAAATGCACAATGTACTCCCACTCACAAATACTCGTCCACTCAGTACTGTATATGGCACGCATGGCCCTGGGAAGATCCCTCCCAGAATATATATACACATCGGACAAAAGTCACTCAGTACTGAGGAAGGCTGATCCATCCCTAAGGATAAGATCCATCTCCAGATAATGATACACCTCACAACCACTTAGTACTGTATATGTCTCAACGGCCTAGGGAGGATCCATCCCAAAATACGTACACGCGTCACTGACCTCAGTCGCTCAGTATTGGTGGAAACGGGCTAATCCAGCCTCGTGGAGAAGATCCATCTCCAGATAAATACTTCGGACAAGATCCACGTCCAGGGAAGATCCATCCCTAAAATATCACTTCGGACAAGATCCATCCCTAAAATATCACTTAGGACAAGATCCATGTCCAGGGAAGATCCATCCCTCAAATATCACTGTGCTCATTAGGGGTGTAAAGACTCCGGAGGGGCTCCTCTTAGCCCAAGCGCTATAACAAGCCAACAAAGGCATAATCAATATCTCGCTGCGGCGTGCATCCCGATCCCATAGTGTCACTGTATATGAGGCTCTTGGCCTCACTCAGTCATCACTCTCCAGTCTCGCTCACATGGGCTCACAATGCATGAACTAGCCCGATTCAATGATAAAATGTGCAGAATCAACAATTACCGAGACTGAGACACATGGTATGAAATGATAAGACTGAGAATATAACATCAATGAAACACATGAGATGATAGCAATAAGCGACCACTCGGGTCCAAACAACATCGGCGTGAAGCCTTAGCATGTTCGCATTTAAGACGACCACTCGGGTCTCAACAGTATCGGCGTGAAGCATTAACACAATATCTACCATGATTTGTAGCATGTTCGCATTTAAGATGATGACTCGGGTCTCAACAGTATCGGCGTGAAGCCTTAACACAATATCTAGCATGATTTCTAGCATGTTCGCATTTAAGACGACCGTTTGGGTCTCAACAGTATCGGCGTGAAGCCTTAACACAATATCTAGCATGATTTTTAGCATGTTCGCATTTAAGACGACCACTGGAGTCTCAACAGTATCGGCGTGAAGCCTTAACAAAGTATTTAGCATGATTTCTAGTATGTTCACGTCAGTCACATGGACAGAAGCACATATATCAACAAGAGAGAACCAATAAACGGTGCCATGGAATGCACCAGGTCACGAATCACACGGTGCACGCCCGCACGCCCGTCACTTGGCATGTACATCACCCAATTATAATCATGTAACAAGCAGCTCGGGGTTTCGAATCCTTAGAACCAAGATTGGAAGCGTTACTTACCTTAACAAGCCAAAACTCTACTCCGTAATGCCCTTGCTGCTCGACTCGGCCACAAATCGCCCCAAATCTAACCAAAATCAGTATTGTATCATTAGTATATGCTAAAGGAGCGAAGCCCACATCAAAATTATCAAATTACATCATAAACCCCGAATTCAGCCAAACCCAGCCCCCGGGCCCACTTCTCAAAACTCGACACAAATGAAAAAACTAGAACCCTTACACGCTCACGAGTCCATACATACCAAATACATCAAAATACGACGGCAAATGACCCCTCAAATCCTTAAACCGAAGTCTCAAGTTTCCAAGCCCTAACCCCTCAAATTACTCCATTAATCCAAAAATTTCATGATTAATCAGTCAAATATCAACATAGAATCGAGTATTAGGTTAAAAAATGTTACCTCAATGTGTTTCCCTTGAATCCCTCTTCAAAATACCTCAAAAAGCTCCAACTTCGTCTTCAAAATTGATGAAATATAAGAAAATTCGCGAAGGCATCCTTTTATACTTTTTGCCCAGGGACCACCGCACCTACGGAACATTTCTCGCACCTGCGGTCCCAGATGCGCACCTGCGAAAAATCACTTAAACGCCCCCTTCGCATCTGCAGACCATTACTCGTACCTGCGGGCTCGCAAGTGCGACCAACCTTCCGCACTTGCGCTAACTGCCCAGGCCTCCACTTGCGCTTCTGCGACGCTCACTCCGCACCTGCGTCTCCCCATCCGCAGGTGTGGACACACCAGGAGAATCCCTTTAGCATTATTTTTTAGCAGTTCCACTTCCCAAATTCAATCCGTTAACTATCCGAAACACGTCCGAGGCCCTCGGGGCCTCAACTAAATATACCAACACGTCATATATCAACACACGAACTAAGTAGAACCCTCAGAACACCCGAAACAACATCAAAACACCAAATAAATCCATAATTCAAGCCTAAGGATTTCTAAACTTTTCAAAACTCGCCAACAATGCCGAAATCACTCAAACCACGTCCGAATAACCTGAAATTTTGCACACACATCCCAAATGACAATACAAACCTATCCCAACCTCCGAAATTCCGTTCCGACCCTGATAGCAAATTTTCCACCGCCGACCAGAAATGGCCAAAAAATCATATTTCCCCAATTCAAGCCTAATTTTACCACTGACCTCCGAATAACATTCTGAATACACTCCTAAGTCCCAAATCACCTAACGAAGCCATCCGAACTACAAAAACCATATTCCGATATCATATACCTATTCGTTAACTTCCGGTTGACTTTTCCACCTATTGAACCAAGTTAAGAGACTAAGTGCTTCTTTTCTCTCCATAATCACTCTAAACCCGAACCGATCAACCCCACGCAACAAAAAAGAGCTAAACCATACAAGAATGAAGCAGAAATAGGAAAAACAGGGCTAAACTCTCGAAACGACCGGTCGAGATCATTACATTCTCCCCCACTTAAACATACATTCATCCTTGAACGTGCCCAGAGTTGTTCCAAAAATCATCAAAATCGCCAAATAGTCTGACCACGCACATATCGGGGTGATCCCACATCACCCTATCCCACCTAGGTCCAATAGCACAACATAGCTGAAATTTCGTAATCCAACCTAACCCATAAACCTTAGAACCAAATTTCCACTTCTTAAATAACTTATGAGATCAAAGTCTCGCATCTATAAACTGAATAAGTCTGAACACGCTGTATCAAGCCATATTCGTGACCAAGATGTAATCACACGAAATACCACATGTCTCAAACACTCATAGCAATAACTCCTAATCACAATAACTGCTCAAAATGACTCAATACTAGTAAATAACCTCTTATCAAGAAAAACCTCATTCTAACACTCTCATATACACCCAATGATAAACGAAACAATAGAAGCTAGCAACCATTCGTCGGATCAACAAGTGATGGAACTGCTTCTCTTCGACAGGAAACATAGCAAAATTTCTAAGTCGATGAACATCAATATCCTCCAAAATATACCACGACCAAACCCGGTAGCACCCATTCTAGGTCCGACGACCTCTTCTCATCTACCATAACCACTCTAGTGACATGACGCATCAATGCAGTTGAAAGCCACAACGCGTGCAGTCCGTGCACAAATATATAACATCCCAAATGTACTCAAATCATGGAAAAGTGACTCCATTGCGAGAGTTGTACCGCAAGCCCACCAATATCACCACAGCACAATGCTGAGAACCCATCACACCTCGTAGAACCAGAACACACGAATCTAGCTCGAAGGATCATACCTCCACAAAACTTCGCTGCAATGAGCGACCCCATCCTAACACTGGTCCACTTGAAATACTTCGAGCCATCTTGCTCAAAATCAATAACCATGCACAATTCGACATTAAGTACTCAAAGTGCATTTCCATAACCATGGGGAATTGGACGATGCCATGCCACACGAACCCGAAAGCACATAACTAATATGTCTCAATCTCGCAATGCCCAACTACTTACCTTCCTCAAATCCCGCTATAAATCCCAAATAGATCCACACCATATGTGCATATAACCAATAATCACAACCCTTCCCAACACCGAAAGGTAACTCATAGATCACTCCAGAACACGAATAAACTCAATGACAATCGAATGGTACGTCCCTCAACAAAAGCAATTCGGAGACAATAATTCTGAGCCGGTGCAGAACACACACCTATAATGGCCTACCGATGAACCCTAATTCTCATAAGCCGCTGGATATCTCTTAAGCACCCCAAATGTACCACATCTCAAATACTCGCTCTAAAGAGGCTTTCTATACATTTAAACTATTCTTCCCCTTTCATGATACCGAAATGTAGATTCCATAATAATATAGAAATGCCACCAGTCTTGACACCTTCCAATGTAAATCTCAGTTTCTAGCCAAACACACATCTTGAAGATTCCTAATTGTTATATATAAACCTTGAATCCATCAAAACCGTTCTCGAGAGTCATCCACTCTACGCAAATCCAAATTAACTGATCAAACAGATCGAACGGTCTGTGCACCTATTAACACAACAACACCTAAGGGGTCATCCAAACCCCTAAACAACCAAGCAAGTTCCTATCCCACACACACTACACCTTCTACAAATACAACTCAATCATTCAATAGCACCCATTTTCCCATAGAGTAAAATACAACCTGCACCCAAAAATTCCAATTACTCAAGTCATTCTCAAACTCCACCTCTGTAGATCATAACTAATTCACCAGTATACCTCGAACAGAAACCAATACATCATATAATCGTGCAACCAACTTATCATTAGCAGACTCCCCCACTTGGCTCAAAGCCATAGATCAAAATAACAATAACTCATAATGCCCATACACTAACACCACCACAATACCACAATGAGATTCAACTAAATCCTTCTTAAGCTCATATAACACAAACCATCTAATATCTCCAATCATCTACAAATCTCGCATTCACCATTGGAATAGACGTGCTGTCGCGCCCCCTTTTTTCCTCTCCTTTCAGATCAGTAAGGGTTTTGACATTATTGGGACAACTCGTTTCCTTTTGGGAAAAGGGGTATGTAAGGAATTGAAGAGTCTCCACCTAACGAATTAAGGTGCATTAGGGCACCTACTAAGGGTCATTTACAAACACAGATTGGATAACCAGAGATAGGGTAAGGGCTTGAAATTACTTCAAGGGGAAGGTGTTAGGCACCCCTCGAAGTCCACAACTTTGGTTCCCGGCCAAACAAACTTTGTGAACTTTAAAACATGTAGCACATAAGCAATAAAAACACATAGGTAAACAAATAAAAATTTCTTAGAAGATTCACAGTCTAAGCACACATATGTGCTAAAGTTTTAAAAGATTTTAGGGTCTAAGCACACATATAAGGTTTTGAAAGAGTAATGATCTAAACACACATATGTAAGGGATAGGGGGTCCTAGGTTGTTTATCCTATAGGATTACATTAGTACAATGCCCGGTAATAACTCCTCAGAAGAGGGGCTACACGTTGCATTAGCGCACCGGCTATCATATCCATATCTACCCTTTACCACCCCTTAGCGGTTATTAAAGCGAGTGTTGTTTAACGATCTCTATGCGTTGCTATTACCCGTCCCTTCTTAATTTCCCTGGAGGAATTTAGGACCTCTACCTATAGGCAGTTCTAGACAGACCCTAAGGTTTAAAAGAGAAAATACTAGGCGACAGGCAAGAACATATAGGACTTGAACAGATAAAACAGGAAAGAAGAAATTAAGAGGCTCAGGTCTACCTCCACAAATATTGCATGTAAACAGCACGTCTCAAACATAACAAGGGGGCAGTATTATTAAGAAGGATCCTAAAACATGATGTCTAGGTGAGTATCAGAATACTAGAGATATGCAGATTTATTTTATAAACCCAGAAGCAGGGGCCCTATTCAGTCTGCCTACTGATTTTGAGCATGTTAACCATTAGGCAGTAAACACAAAAGCAACAGTCTTCCAGTTTTATAAAAGTTGATTACCTAAGGCTTGCCTAGGCATGGGGAATGCACAATAGTTACCAGAAATATTTAAAATAATTTAGAAGTTGTTTCACCTAAAGCATGATGTTCTAAGTATTGCAAAGACACATGGGTTATTACCAGTTTTACTAACACAGGATAATCATACGTGAGACTGTCTTATGTCCCTTTCATGTATCAGTAGCTTAGCTAGGTGTGACTTAATGAGGTCCTAAAACATGGTATTTAATGCGCATAGAAAATGCAGAATGCTTTATATGAAGAGTTCCTAAAGAAGGATTTCTAAATGCATAGCATGATCTCAGGATATGCAGAGCAAGATGCAAAAAAGGATTACAGGATTGTTAAGCATGACTTCAAAAATGTGCAGGAACAACAATTCGTTTTAGTGCTATTATTTAGCCCTGAAGCATGATTTCTAAGTGATAAAATAATGTGATGCTGAAACAGTATACATGAAACTTAAGAGCATGATATGTAATGTATGATATACTTTGCATCTGTTGGTCCTAAACATGAATTCTACTGCGCACATGGGGAATGTAAACCTAAGGCATAATTTCTACCTATTGATGTTGATAACAGACATAGCTACCCTCCCCTTTTCACTATCAATCCCCAATATTCGTTTACAATAATTATTAAAAACCAATGTGAATGAATTACATAAATAGATAAAGAAAAATAAGAAGTTACACTATAGGGAGCCTGAAAACAGGCCCAGATTCTCAGAACCTCAAATGCCCAAATGTTTTATAGCCTTTCTCATATGCGGGTGTGTCAGAGTTCCCTAAGGACCTCAAGGGATCCGGGGCAGTGCTCACACCTAGATTTCACAACCATAATTGTATAAGTGCACTGTGGAAGTGCCAGCCCCAGTACATCAGAGTTCAGAGGGATCTCACAGGAATCCCAAGGCAGTCACACACTGGAGGAGCGGAACCTAAGGACCTAAGAGTAGAGTGTGAGTGCTTGATATAGTTTTGAAAAGGTTTTAGTAAGAAAACAGTGTTAAAAGAGACTTGCTTGAAACAGTTTTGTGAACTAAAAGAGGGAGTCATTCAGTAAAACAACTTTTGAAAAGAGAGAGTTATATAATTAAATAATATCAGCTCAAACATAAAGCCAAAACCAAACTCAGCAATACTTAAAGAAGACAGAACCAAAAAGGGAAGAACAAACCTACACACAGGGATGATGGGGATTAGGGACACATAGAGCCCATATATTGCACACATAGTTATAGGAGCATGAAAATTCTTATAGGGGTTTAGGGAATCAGCATATCATGAATTTCAGAATCAACACAGGGTCAGAAACTTAGGATAGCTAACTGCTTTGCACAAAAAGGTTCATGATAGACATCAGGAAAACATAAGTAAGGCAGAGTCACATTGAGGTATACTACAAAGGGGGTTCATAAGAAAGCTGATCCTAAGGGGTTAGAAATATTCAGAAGCATGATGATAAAGCAGTAAAGTAGACATATTAGTTGCCGGTTGAACAACAAAACCACAAATAGAAATATATTAGAAACATGATAAACTGAAGCAGTAAAAGAAGCATATTGGTTTGGGGACTTGAATTGAAATCAGAACATACCAGTAAAGAAGACAATAAACACAAAAGTGAAGGGACAGGAGAGCACAATAGTTAGCCTTGGGTTGCAGTCGACTAACTCAGGATAATAGTTAGTAACACTGATGTGTGGCTAGAATTCGTGATTTTAAGCATTATATCCCTCGCATTTTATGAGCTTTAATGATAAAATACACGTCGTATGTGCCTAATAGGGTTTATTTTATGTGTAGGTGAATTGGAATTGGAAACGGGGCTAAACGGATGCAAATACGTCGAAGAATACGCGAGAGGGGACACCCGGAAGATAACCGGGC